>MRSU01010988.1:0-13250 GCA_008369845.1 Trichomonas gallinae
TTTGTTTTTCGATCGTCAATTAAACAAAAATTGAACCAAGTCTCCATCAATATATTGATTTCATTGATTTAATTTATTATTATGAGATTTCATTTTTTGTTACCGTAAAGAAGAAAACTTGTAAAGATAGTAAAACAAACATTTATACTTTATATAACATACAATACAATTATAAAATACATGGTAGAAATAAATATAAATAAATCTATCGAGCGTCTGAAAGAGAAATATTTCCATGTTCTTCTTCTTCGCGGAATTCTAAAGAGAAGAAATCTTCACCTTTTTCAATGACCCACGGCTCTTTATCAGAAAGTGCTTCAGTGAACGAGTTCAATCCAATCCTTGTCAGTTCAAGTGCCTCAGCCATTGGCTTGACAACTTTTGTGATTCTGAACAAAATCATTGATTGTGGCTCTTTGCTCATCAAACAAGTTTTCTCGAAGGCAGCCAAAGGCCTGAAGAAAATAGATGACTGACATAGTTCAGTAACAAACTGTCCGACTAAAACTCTGTGGTTTCTATTCTTGAAATTCAAGCCTCTTTTAGCGTAAAGTTTGTATTTCGCCAATAAGACACTCATGGAATTGTTTTGTCTCTCCAAAAGTAATTCTGTGAATCCAGTTATTCTTTCTTCTGGTGTTTCTTCTAGTAAATCACAGCCAGGATATGATAAGCATATCAAAGCCGTTGTTACGCGAATCAAAATTTTTGGATTGACTTTATTTAATGGAAGATATCTTAATGCGTGTGCATACTTAAAGTCTGGCCTCATATGTGGAAAACCGACTCTCATGAAAGCAGCAATGCAACCTGCAGCAAGCTCTGAGTCTGTGAAATGCTTGAATAAGTCGAATTGCTTGTAAACAGCATAAGTGAATTGCAAAGCATCAACAGCCAAAAGGAAAACAGTCGAATCTTCAGGATTAACAGCAAAAGTGCCAAGCCATCTGTTTATTTTCTCTCTTGTGCACTTAAGAAACTCGTGGACATGAAATGCGCATAATATTTCAACTGCTAAGCCAATTGTATCTTTAATATTGTTCTCCAAAAAGTTGATGTCTAGAGAAGAAACGAGCGGAGGAAAATTCGGTGAAACTAATGGCTCAACTTTTTGATTATCAGCTCTCGACGCCATTAAAGCTAATAATAAATCAGCAAAACATGAAAGAGCTGTTGATCTATCCAACATCATAGCTTCCGGTATTTTAATTGAAGCAAAAATCATTCTATCGCGTTCCAAATTCAAAAATTTTGGATCTAAATCGTTATCATTAGAATCGAAAAGTGGAGGATCGTAAATCACCAAAGACAAAGTTTGTCCAAATAAGCACGTGAATGATTTCATTAATATGTCTAGTAAATCGCTAAATGGCATTGGACAGGCTAAGACATTTCCAATGACATGTAATCCTCTTAAAATTACATCATATGATTTTAACGAGACAATTTTTTGATGAAGTGAAAGTTGTCTTGTCGTCATCATAGAAAAACTTTGAAGAATGTTTGTGATTGAAGAATCGAATGGATAGATCTGTAGTTTATCTTCATCAAGCTGCTCTTCGAAACTCGCGCTTCCGTTGATGGTTTTTCCTGCCCAACTTGAGCTGACAATCAAAAACTTATCATATGTTGACTGATCTTTGGAAAGCTCGAAAACACTTGTTGAGCTTAATCCAGAATCTTCACCATGCATTGATTTAAGTGATAATTGAGCAAACGGCATCTTAGTGTTGCCCTGTTGGTTCTGCAAATCGAAGAAACCGGAACTCGAGCTGTGGAAGTTTGACGAGCTTTTTCCATAATGTGAATTTCTCCTTGAACCAGTTTTTCCTAATTGAATTTGTTCAGGAGCAGAAAGTTTTGATGATGGTCCATCCAATGACTGTAGTATTCTTGTCCTCTGAAGTATACCATTCTTCTCTTCTTCTGTCTTCAGCTGCATCAGTGGCGCGCGAAACTCGAACAAATTGATTTGGCCGCTTGGTGTTTTAATCGGGATTACTAAAATTCCAACAGATTCCGCTGTAGCTGCTGTTGGTTTTAAATCGCATATAGCGTCTAGAAGCTGAGGTTCACTAGAAACAGGCTGATTTGTTTCAGCATCCAAAAGTTTGTCATTTTCATATATATAGAATCGAAAAGTTATCGATGGTTTCATTTTGTTGCAAAATAACTGCATTGACGAGAAAAGTTTTGCTGTTCCAGCAGTTTGTATGCTCTTAAGTGAGTAAACTGTTAAGTTATAAGCATGTAATATGTTGTCATTGTTTCTTTCGAGAGATTCAACTAAATTTGTTGATTCACAGCAAATGTGAATAATCGATGAAATGCATCTGGCTAAATTTGTCGCGATAAATGTTTCTCTTGCAGAAAAGAAAGTTACATTCTTGCGATTATAAAGCACATAAGCTCCTTTAACTTCGCCGTGATAAGTAATTGGAGCAGCAAGCATTGACCAGATTCTGGGCTGCGTTATATCATCTATGCTGACAGAAAATTGTTTTTCTCTTCGCGGAAGAAAATAGTTGAACGTTTCGTTTTTAATCGCGCAGTTGCAAACCAATCCGTTATCAACTGGCAGCATTTTGCCACTGATCTTGATACCTGGCGTTTCCTCGCATAAGCAGTCATTGACAACAGTGAAAATTCGAGTTGCAGATGAATCCAACAATTTTTCTGAAACATCGCAAATTGCTTTGATCATATCATGAGTGTTGTGTGAACTGGCAATAACAGATAAACCATAAACTAGGTTTGTCATGTCTGTTTCTGTAATACTCGATAATTCGCGAACTAAATTTTTGATTTGCATCGAAATTGACTTGAAAAAGTATGAAATTAGGATATAATCGCTTGGAGTGAATGTATCATCTCGTACTTTGTCCATTGCAATGATAACGAATGGATTTGTGAAATCTTGATGATATAACGGAACAATAATTGCGTTTTTGACTCCTTCGAACAACATAGATTCTACAGCTAAGTCAATATCGTTAGAATTAAATGGATCGTTGACAATTCTGTATTTTCCACTGCGAACTGTATTTGGAATTAAACCAGTTGTTAATGGAACAGTTCTGCGTATTCCACCGTGTATATATGTAAGCTCTGTTGATAATTCCGATGCAATTAACAGCTTAACTTTCCTACAACGCAATAAATTTAAAGCTCCGTGTTCTATGCCGTGAATGATGTCACTTGGATCAGTATGAAGTGCTGTGTACTCAAATAATTGCGTGAAGTAACTAGATTCGTGATAAGTGTCTAATATTTTCTGAAAAATAAAAAAACGATTTTGATATGGTATTTGAGTTAAAATAGATGGTAAAGAATTGACGAATTCGCTTATGTCTATGATATTCCCGCATAAATTAAACTTTTTCTTGGGACAGTAAACTAATAATCGAGGAATTGCATTTTCAGCAAAAAAATTCGAAATTACTTCGGGAGACGACATCCTAAGGAAGTTCAGAAGTGTGTCTGAGCCTGTCTGCACGTTTTCGGGCCTCTCTCCCATTGTAGTTTGTGGACGTTGTAAATCAGGAAGTGGCTGATTTTTAATTAAAGACGACAGTCTGCATCTAGAGTCCATTAGTCTTGAACACAGGTTAAGTCTGCCTAGTCTTTCCGATTGAATTTGCATTAAACGATTTTCACTTGTCTGTTTCTTTTCTTCCTGATGTTTATTTATGAAATTAGAGATTTGTCGTGCGAATTTAGTTCGTCTGTTGTGTAGTTTTTCTAATTTTTTCACTAAATCTTTTGTTTGTTCATCGAGAACTTTGATTTGCTCTGTTAAAGCGAGAAATTCTTCGTGATGTTTGTCCTTTGGGAGTGTCTGGGGTAAGAGTGGTGCATGTCCTGTGAGTCTAAATGAAGGAGAAGCATTGATTTTTCCACTCATAAATTTATAGAGAATTCGTTTTTTATTTTTTTATGCAAATCTTACATAATTATGGCCTATAGTAGTATAAAATCGACATTTTTGGAAATTTGTAATGACGATTATTTTGAATTCAATCTATATTTATCAATAATTTTATCAAAATTCATAACTATATTAAATATCAAATATATCGAAATTTGAAAAGATTCACAAAATAATTTCATACGTTTACATGTCAAATTTTTACATTTTCCGTTCACATCCTTCATTATTCTTCATCTTTTAGATTTTACCTTGAAAGTCTATTTTCTCCATATTTCTCGCAGAAATTATGCAAAAAATATAATATTTCTCGTTTGATCTTTCATAACTTTTGGTTTTCTTTATATGTATTCTTTACAAATCAATGTTCTGTTTTACCTTATTAGACTAGTTATATCTCGCGATAAGAATAACAGGACATAAGAATCTATTTGATCTGAAAAGAAAATAAATCTATATGATTCACACCTTCAGCCCAATATAGTTGTATATCGTTAGTGATATCGTTGTGTTGATTGGAAATTAAATCGTTTGAACATATCATCTTTCATTAGTGAATATTCCTAGTATATAATATATCTGTGATTTATCAACTTAATTTGCCTATCGTTTAAAACTGTAACTTAATATCATTATTGTCGATTTTACGTGTTTAAATTGAAATAGAATTACGTTTTTTATCAACTTCATTGTCATGTTGTTCCTGCAGTTGGGTCCATTGCTAATCTAATAATGAGAAATCATTAAAATATCTATCATGTAAATAATTATAAAATAACAATCATGATTTCAGAGATTTTAAAACGAATACAAAAACAAATTACATATCAACTTGAGGGAGGCAGAGGAACTGATCATATAAATCATGGTAATTTATGAAATTAGCTGCACGAACAAATTCGGTTGAAGTAGGAGGAATGAGAGGTATGAGTGTTTCAATATCTTTAGCTGAGCACTTTCCTGAAGGCTCAACTAAATAATCTTGTGGGAAAGCAGCTAATTTATCGATTAATTCACGCAATTTGGTAATTTGCTCTATATAAGTCTGCTCCTTCTCTTGGAGGTTATATATTGTAACTAGTGGCTTAATTTTAGCATTTCCTGCTGGATCTTTTATTAATAATGTTGGAGACATCAAACGCAAGAAAAGAACACCACTAACAGCAAACCTCTTGCACTCTGTTTCAGGGAACACACGTTTTCCTTCAATATAAATTGTATTCAGCAAAAATCTTGATCTCGGCGATAGATTCATATTTTCGACTCCTGTCATGAAATCTTGTATGAGAGTCGGTGAGTCAAGTGATAACGAGTTAAGAAAACTCTCAAAAGCAGGATCTTGTCCAATTAAATATGTTGTGATCGCAACGAAGAAATTGTTTCCACGCATTGCAAGGGATGGCGATTTATATGCCTTAAATTCCGTCCAAGCAATGAATTTATACAAAGCAGGAAAATTAGATCCTACAATATTGAGCCAGGCTTGTAAAAGAGGCTTCATATCTTCTTTTGAATATACACAATGCTGATATGTCATAAGGAAGTTCAAATCGGTGAATATAGAACGATAAAATGGAAGTGTAAAAGCGTTAACTGGAGGAAATGCTTTGGCAGCACCAAGAGTCTGATAAAAAGCTAAAAATGGTACTGGTTTGTATGTTTCTGCATGCATATCTTGTAAAATTTGTGTTATATCGTGAATAACGGTTTTTGAGTCTTTCTTAAGAGTTGAAGATATGTTGAATTCGTATTCTCCTATTGTAAATGTCGATTTTTTGAAGTCAAAATTTGCTTCGTTTGATTTATCGATGTAAAATCCCTGATTTTGCGTTGAATCATACACGAACCAATCATATAATGCGGAAATAACAAACCCTGGATTACCATTAGGAAGTTTAATTGGTATAATGTATGAAAAGTTCTTTGCTTGTTGGATTTTGATTTTGAAATCGCGAGTTATTAATATTGATTCTTTACGGATGAATCTTCCAGATATATCGGCTATTTCTGGTGAATATTTAAAAGGTTTCCTTTCAACCTTATTCTGAATTGTTTGTATTAATTCTGTTTTGCTTGGAAACATTTGCGTGAGCTCAGATTTGAGAAGCACAGGATACTCAAAGAGCTCAGAGTATTGATCAATCAAATCGCTAAACCTATCTTTGTTATCAATATCTCCCATCCACCGAATAAAGATATGAAATCAATTTTACACGTCGAATCTTAATTTTTACATGACAAAATGTTTTACATTTGATCAAAATTTATAATAAAAAGAAAATTGATTCTAAAAGTATAATATTATTTTATTAAAATTATCAAGTCCAAATACATGTATTTCGACTTAAACCCAAATAATTTTCATAATAAAAATCTTTTATCATTTTATTAGAAGCATAGTGATCATTAGAATTTAAATCAATCATTAAAATAATTTTAATCGCATTTTTTATCATAGTTATTGAATAAAACTGCAGTAAAATTTAAAATTTAATCAATATTAATTATTTTAATTTTAAATATAAAATAAAAATCAAGTTCATCAGTGAATTTATAAAAAATATTCAATTAAATTGCTTAAAAAAATTATATGATATGATATTATAATATGATTATTTTAAATATGATATAAAAATAAATATTATTTAAAATTAGTAGAAATAATGAGTAAATTTTGCATAAAAAAATATTATTTAATCGGTATTAATTATAATGAGTTTAAATATAAAATAAAAATCATATTTAAAATTGAATTTTTTGAAAATTTATAAAAACTTAAAAATATATTATTACATAATATTTATGTTCCAAATCTGAAATAAAATATTAAAAATTGATTAAAATTAATGAAAATATTGTGTGGATTTGCATCGAAATTTAAAAACCATAAACAAATTATGATATATATTAATTAGATTAAATAAAAAAGAAATAAAAAAATTTACAAAAAAAATTGAGCACGTTTACAAAATATAAGAATGGACTTCCGCACTATATGGAAAACACCATTCTCTAAACCTTTAGACAAAATTGCTGTTCGATCATTATGCTACAAACCCGACTACTCGCAGCTCATTGCATCGTATTCTAACGATCTCTTCTTCCTTTCGCCTGATACAGGAGATATCATCGAACAAAAACGCGCACACCACGCAACAATTTATTGCGTTAAATGCTCACCAGATGGCACATTCTTCGCCTCGTGTGACTCAGACGGAAAAGTTGTTATTTGGAGATCACTAAATAATGAAGGTTACGTTTCTTACGGCAGCTCCAACTCAGCGACAGCTCTCGAGTGGTGCCCTTCAAGGCAGCTCCTTATTTCTGTCGCAAAGAAAGAATACAGAATTTGGAAACCAGAAGATACAGCAGCAGCGCCTGTGGAAGTCCAATTTCCAATTTTATCTATTGCTTTTTCACCAGCTGGTGATACTTTTGTATTATCATTCGATAATGGCCTTTTACACGTTGTTTCAGTCGAAAATCAAGAAGTTCTTCAGACATTCAACTATTCTTCGATCGTAACTACAATGAAATTCAGCACAATCGATAAGAAAGACTACTTAGTTACATCAGATTTGGACTGCAGAGTTTCAATGTATAGAATCAGCGATAAAACACTTGTCGGCAAAAACTCAATACCATTTGAAGCATTGTGCTGCTCATCTGTCGGTGACAGCACATTCTTCTTCGCTTTTGCTGGCATTTCAGGAAAAGTTTCTTTATTGACTTCTTCTCTTTCATATCTCGGCGACTTCCAAAGTGGAAGTGACTGGATCTGGGACATTGCTGTTGATAAGCGTGGCAGAGTTGCAATTGCTACAAAGGAAGGATATGTTGAATTACGCAGCATCGATTTTGGCATTGCTTTCGCATCTGCTGGTGATGTTGTCGCCTACAGGAACAGTGTCAACTCAATGGCTATCAAAAATATCATCAATGGAAATACAAAAGATATGTCTTTCAACAAAATCATCGCTTCCACTACAATGTCATCGAACTTTATTCTCGTTCAGTTCAAAGACAGCGTAATTACATACAAATATTCAATAGATAATGAACACGAAGGACAATTAATTGTCGAAAAAATCAACGAAATCCCAGGCAACTTCGAGAAGTCATTATTCGCAATTACAAGGATCCACATCATCTCGGCAGAAGGAAATCAGCTCGCTTTCTACGATTTAACAGGATGCAGATTACCAGGATTCAGTTTTTCAGCTCCAATCACATCATTAAGGACAACATCAGCATATAATGATGGTGTTATCATCGGTTGTGCTGACTGCAGAGTTTATTTCGTGATGATGGAAATGAAAGAACCAGTTTTGCTTGCACGCCACTCCTCTCCTGTCGCAGACGCAATAAGAAGTGGCCTAATTGTCACTGTTCGTGGTAAAAACGGTGAATGCGGAATTTACGACAGCTTCGAGAGGAAAACAATCTCGATGCTCGAAAATGTCCATAGCATGGCCTACAGCGACAGAGTTGAAGGTTTGCTGGCAACAAGCAACGGAACAGAAGTCACAATACACTTCAGGGACTGCAAGCCAATCACGCAGTTCATAGAAGGCGACATTTTAGCTTTCGTGAGGAACAAAGTAATTTTGACGAACGAAGGTGCCCTTGAAACTATCGATGCTCCTCTTCCTATCAAAGAACTCATCGAAAGAGAAGACTGGGATGCAATCAAAAGATTATGCGACTTAGGACCAAGCGAGGACCAGTTAACACTTATTGCTAAAGAAGCAATCAAAGCAAAGAAGTTTGATGTCGCGAAATTAATCTCACCTGACATTTCGAAATCCATGTCTTTCTTCGTCAACGAAGTTTTACCGACAACACCACGCGAAAATATCAATGACACAATCGCTATTTTCTTGGGCGATGAGAACTACTCAAAGAAGAAGAAAGCAAGCGGGCAAAGCGACGCTGAACCAGATTCGCCAGCTTCTCAAAACCCAGCCAAATACAGAGCAATCGAACTCGAAAAAGCAGGCGCACAAGAAGAAGCACTTAATGCGTACGCAGAATGCGGCGAGTGGGATGATGTGTTCAGACTTGCTGAAGAGAAGCACTTAGAGAGAGCGATTGTCGACTATTCGTTCCCAGAGGAACACACGGAGAAAGCTGCGAAGGTTCTGCTCAAAGCCGGTTTGGGAGAAGGCGCCATTAGATTGTTGACTCGCTCTCAGAACCACGAAAATCTTGCAAAGGCTCGCGTCTATCTAGGCCAGTGGGTGGAAGCCATATCATTGAGCAGGTTATATGCGTCAGTCTACAACATCGTTTATCCGAGATTTGGCGAGTTATTGTTCGAAAGCGGAAGATTCTTCGAGTCCTTAGTTTGCTTCTTTATCCCAGAAAAGCACGATGACAGAAGCGCTGCATTAACAAAGATGGTTGAGTGCGCGTCGATTTCTAAGGCCTTTGATCAGTTATCATTCTTATTCTTGATGCACGCTTTCAATGACTCGGACTCATACTGGAGAGTTTTCCAGAGATCAACCGCATATTTGACAGCACAGAGATTGAGAAACATGACACTTTTGCCGATGTCACTTGAAGACTCAAAGCTCATCTTCTTGATGTCATACTACTTGCTCGCCTGCATCGCTGAGTTCCCACTGCTCGGCGTCAATGTCTTGGACGTGTTAGTTCAGTTGTTGGTGAGCTCTTCAGCACTTGGAATGAAGAAGTGGCTCACTTATGCACTGAAAGAAATTTCGGCTTTCAAGCTCGACGAGAAAACTAAACAGATCAGCCAGAGAGCGGCACGAGCATCGAGGGAAGCACAAGAAGACCAGCAGATAACATTCCCTTGCCCAAGATGCAAGAAGGACATTTTCTCGTCAGCAAAGATGCCAATATTATGCTGCGGAAACTGCGGAATGAGATTAGCTTTCTCAGCTCATTCATGCAGACCTCTTCCTCTTGTTGCCTTCACTTTCACTCCAACGCCAAAAGAAACGCGCGAGGCAGAAGAGTTGATCAGCATAGAGCCTGGCATTGCTGTCAATTCCGAGATTCCTGCAGACAACGTCAGTGAAAGATTCCTCACTGAGCAGCCAGCGGAAGCCTTCGTTGTTCAGAGCTTGAAGAAGAAGGCTGGTGTTAAGCCACAACTGTGGTACAACCAAGAACTCGCCTGCATCCACGTCTGCTCAACGTGCGGAGTCATGCTCGATGACGAAGACTTCGAGCAGACCACAATGTCAAACGAATACTGCCCAGTCTGCAGGACAGCTTTGATCGAAGGTGCGAAAAGCGAAGACATCCACAACGAGATCTTGGAAATGCTCAGACCGTTCGAAGACGAATCACCTGTTTCATTCTAATATTAGAATATTAAATATTTCTGTTTCATTATAAAACAAACATTTTTATTATTCACCAATAAATATCAAGGAAATATTTTCATGTGTGATATTTCAATGAAAATTAAGTAGATTAGGGATGTGCGAACTGGCCGTTTAATGAATAATGAATTCGCTGAATAAAATTGCTCATTTTGCTAGCTGATAAAAAGTGAGAATTTGCACAACCATAAGTAAATTTATTAAGATGAGTCTAATGGAAAAATAAAGATATCTATTATGGAAAAAATTGAAAATGGATCAAATGGAAATAAATATTTACAATTTGCTTTATTCAATGATGCACGCGAAAAGCCAATATTTATCATTATTTGATTTACAGGGATGCAATCTTGGAAGACCATTGTAGATAGACTGAAAATAATAGAGAGTGAGAAAAAAAATTAGATATATTGATGATTAGTTTTACAGTTTATGACTATTATAAGGTGTATAAAAGACAGTGATTTTGATACAAGATTTATTGTAATGAAAAGCCAAAAAAAAAAAATTCGTTACCCCCTTAATTAGTTTGTTTGCCCCAGATTAATTTGGCGCCAAATGATTTTCACGAGATTTTGGATTTCTCCAAAACTCAAAGAAAATCGGCAGAATGTAATAAAAAACATTTTAAAACTGATACCTGGGATAAGGGAGACAAGCAATTTCTCAAAAAGTGGAACAATTCACGTTGGAAATTCAGATGAAGTTCTAAAAGTTGGCTCAAAACGCATAACATTCATAACAAGCAACGTTTTAGCTGAATCTATAGATAATAATATAAAAATAACATCATTTTTACAAGAAAATTCGAAATTAATTTCAATCTGCATGCTAAATACCACAATTTCTACGTGTGGATATAGCAAATCTAATAATATAAAGATTGCTAAAATGGTTTTACTACTTGGTGGAACTTTTTCACACGTATTCAGCGAAGATACAGATATTTTACTTGCTTCTAATGTGTTAAAGCCATCTTACTATGCTGCAATGAAACGAAATATCCCAATTGTTAACGTTGAATGGATAGTTAACTGTTTTAAAGCGCGAAAAAAAATAAATCCAGAAAATTATTCAGTTCCTTGTTTTCATAGAATAACATTTACGTCAACAGATCTAAAACCAGAAACAAAGAAAAATGTTCGTCGTAAAATTATCAAAAATGGTGGAATTTGGTCAGATAAATTAGATGATTCGACAATCTTCTTAATTACCGATTCGATGACGATTACAGCCAAAATTAGAGTTGCTCTAGCAGCCAAAGTGTGGATAATAACATCAAAATGGATATTTGACTGTTTGAAATTGAAGATTATTCCAGATGATTATTTCATCAACTGGTGGCAAGTTGGATTAAACAGCAAGAAGATTTTCGATGGAATGACGCTTGATGTTGATAAATCCATCAAATCAGACATATTAATTGAAGCAATTTCGGCGAATGGAGGAAAAATTACAGAAAAAAGCAAATTTTTTGTTTCCCCATCTTGTCTCCAAACAAGCCAGCTAAATGCCACTCTTGTCACGGAGTTCTGGATATGGCAGTGCATTTTTCACAAAGAATTCTTGAATCCGAATGATTCTATTTTGTTTCAACCTCATTCGAAAAATATTTTTCCTGTTCCTGCGATTGAAAACAAATCTTTTTTTGTTTCCGATGTCGAAGACCAAATATTTCCTTTCATTGTGCACGCAATTAGAGAATGTGGAGGAATTGTCACTTTCAAAAAACAAGAAAGCACAAAATTCATTGTTAGCGACAAAAATAAATCAAATTTAGAAATAAAGGAAAACGTTGCATGCGTTAATTCGCATTGGATCATTGAAATGTACAGAACAGGAAAGATTCCATCTACATCTTCTGTATCAGAGATGAAAGATGCTATTAAAAACATATATGGAATTGCTCGGAATGAAACTAAGAATTCACATTCCAAGACAGTTTTATTCGAAGACATTACTTTTTCTTCAACGGAGAACGATTCCGATTCAAGCGAACCTGATCAAGATATAATTAAAATTCTTGATCTAAAAGTTCACAGACCAATCTATCTTATATCAAGTTCAAGTGATGACGATGATGATCCTCTTCTTAGAGAACTTACTTTCTGCTAAAAATCTTGCACATGAATATTTGCATGATTTTTTTAGGTTAAATCATGTATTATCATTAACACTAATTGAAATAAAAAAAACAAATTTTCTCTAATCAATTATAATAAACAAACAAACAAAACATATTTAATATTTTTCAAAAACAAATTGGAAATTTGTTATTGTATAATGAAAACAATATACATGACAAATATATGACTATCTCATATACAAAATAGCTTGATAGTATATTTTGGGAATAAAAAAAAAAAATCATATACTATCACTATATGAGATTGTGAAACCTTCGAAGTTATCTGTTGATACTTCATATGAATTAAAACTCTGTTCTGATCCTCTGCGCAATTCTTTCCTAATTTTCAATGATGATCTTACAACATTGAGAACTATCATAATAATTATACCTACTAGTGCTACTGATGCCGAACTAAACGTAATAACCTTGCGAGCTTGGCTTACAGTAGGTTTAATATATGTTGTCTGTAAAGGTGGATATGTCTCTTTAATGGCAACAATGATAGGATTAGGATCATATGGTGGTCCTTCGAATTCATCTTCATAAGGTGTTGCCGTTGGTTTCGCTGTCCATCTTGATGTCCTAATTTTTGTAGGAATAACTGTTAATTCTGTTGTAATAGTAATAAATGAGATTGAAGATGGAGAATTTGATGGAGTTGATGATGGAGTACTTGATGGTGTTGAAGAAGGAGTAGATGATGGAGTTGAGGAAGGAGTAGATGATCGAGTTGAGGAAGGAGTAGATGATGGAGTTAAGGGGGTAGGTTTGAATGGTTTACAAAATTTGAAAAAGTGCTTCATATCAGCCAGTCAGAGCGACGCCCATGGGG
>MRSU01010989.1:0-19294 GCA_008369845.1 Trichomonas gallinae
TATCTTAAGGCTAAGGGTAACGAATTCCGTAACCGCCGCAACCTTGTTGAGCACATCCAGACACTCAAGGCTGAGAACCTCCGTGAAAAGACACTCCAGGCTCAGATCGATGCCCGCCGTGCTCGCAGCCGCCGTGTCCGTGAGCGTAAGAATGGCGTTTCCCAGTAAAATCATATAACTACTTATTAACTGATATTACAACAAACTAAAGTTAAATTTCGAAATACAAACGCTTTTCATTCCAAAATGGTCGATCAAAAGCATTTTGTTTTATGGTCTTTTTTGCTTCATTACAATCTCTATGTTGTGCATTTTAACTCTTTTATCACTATCACAGTTCAATATTTATACTTTTTTTATGTCTCACCATGGCTATATATTTTTTGACAATTAGAATTTACATGTCAAAAATTCTCATCTTCGTAATTTTTGATGTAATTTAGATAAATAGGAAACATTGCCATAGCATATAATAATGTTTCGTATAATTATTCTTTAAAACTTATTCATTCTTGAGATATATCTATTTTTTATTGTTAAGTTGAGAATATCAAATTTAGTGTGGTGTTGAAAAAGAAAAATTAATCAAATAGCTGTACATATTTATATAAAAATCTAAATCTCTATAAAAAAATTACTTTGCATTCTTTGCCTTTTTCTCTTCCTGTTTCTTCTTCTTGAATTCCATCTTCCTCCTCTTCTTGATCGCCTCGTTCAGCGAGTCGACCTTTCCGAGTCTTTTACTAACTTTGTTATGGTCTCTGATCTTCTGTGTAAGTGGATGTGCGAGTCTCTTAACTGGGAGGTATTCTGGAATCCTCTTAAGGGCTGGATCAACCTTTTGCGGCAATAATGTTGAATCATGCTTAAGAATCTGCAAATCACGTGGGTTTTCTTCGAAATGGCTCTTCAGCTTCTCACTGTTGATGATTTCACGTCTGTACAAGACTTTCTGTGCTTCTTTGATCTGATGTCTTGTAATTGACTCGAGAACTGAAGTTGCTCTGTATCTAAATATCTCTGCCTCTTTGACATCGAAGTTAAGAGGCTGAATCTGTTGGCCATCGTTTGTCAGCGCTTCTGCAATTGGCTGCAATGTTTCTGAAACGCCAACGAAAGTAACAGCGACACCCTCACGATTACCACGAGCTGTACGGCCGACACGGTGAACGTACTGGTCGTATTTTATTGGAATATCGAAATTGACGACGGAATGCAAGTTTTGGAAGTCGACACCACGCGCTGCTGAGAACTCTGCGCTAACAGCATCATCCCCTTCATCAATAGCAACGAGAACATCGACTTTACCAAGATTGAAATTATCAAGAATTGAAATTCTTGAGGCAACTGGTAAGTTTGAGTTGAGAACACTACTCTTTATACCGAAACGCTCTAAAAATAGACACAATTTGAAACCACGATTAACGCTATTGACAAATAACAAAATACGTTTTCCTAATCTTCCGCATTGGATCAATGTGATCAGGACCATGTATCTGTTATCTTCAGTTACGTTAATATAATAGTGTTGAAGAAGCGAAGATTCATTTTTTTCTGTAACATCAACAAATACTGGGTTATTGAGAACGAGTTTTGTCAGTTCTTGGACATTTTTCTCGAGTGTGGCCGACATTAAGAATGACTGGCGCGTTGGTGAGAGTTTGCTGATGATTGCTTCAATATCAGAACCATGGTCAAGGCCAAGTTGCTGATCAGCTTCATCAACGACCAAGAACTGAACGTTTTTGAAGAAGTCCATGCTTTCTAGAGCCGAAACACGCGCCGGTGTTCCAATAAGAATAGCAGGAGGATTCGCGGCTAATGTGACTTTTTGCGTAGCGGCAGAAACATCGTCACCCAAGTGTGCGGACGTGATTCTGCAGTAGTGGCTGATTTCGTCGAATTGAGATTTGACTTGCTTGCAGAGTTCGCGCGTTGGAACTAATATTAAAGCTTTGAAATTTAGAGGAAGAGGGGACCTAAGGAGGCCTATGAGGATAGGTATGATGTATGCGGCTGTTTTTCCGGATCCTGTCCTTGCTTTCGCGAGAATATCTTTGCCTTGAAGAGCTGGTGGAATGGCAGTCTGTTGAATTGGAGTAGGACGCTCCCAGAGCTTCTTCGCAGCGTCATAGACACGCTTCTCGGGTCCAATAAGCTTCTCCCATTCGTTGACAGGCTGTGCGCTTTCCTCCATTTCAATTTGTTAGTGTCTTGTAAACTTCTCAATGATAAATTTTTCGAAATGACTGGTTTTTGGATATAGCTTGCTTTCTATTTCGTGTTTTTCGCGATTTCAAAGAAAAGTCATGAAGATTTTAGATTTTGGCGAATTTCTTGAAGATTTATCAAAAATGTTATTTTTTACCTTGAAAACTTGATTTTTTGACGAATCCCTATAACCAAAATAGATTCATTTTAGCTTTCAAAAAAAATTATCCAAGAAAAATGCAGTTTTATTAACAAATTAGCGACATATCAAATTGTTTTTTAAATTTTTAAAGGTATATATCTATATATTATGTTATATTATCAACATCAAGGTGTATGATAATATATTGTAATCAGTAAGTAGTCTGTTTATTTGGTAAATAATGATAAAAATTTTGAAAATTAATTTTTAGTCAATAAAGTAAGCTTCATTAATCTAGAATTTACATGGTATTATGCACTGTATCAAAGGAGTTGCTGAAATAAGTCGATATCTACTATAATAATTTGATCAATTAAAATTCGTTGTAATTATGCTGAATTAATGATCTAATAATTTTAAAACAGTTCATCATTCGTTTTTCGTATTTGCGAGAAAATGTTGAATATTTGTTAATAATGTTCGATATTAAAGAGCAAAATTCGAAGGTAAGATGTCAGAGTGTGTATGAGATTCCTCTTTTGGAACATAGTATCCTGAAACTATAATATTTGTATTCCCAGCAACTCTAAAACCGATTTCTTCTGGTGCTAGTATTAAGATATTTAATGGGGCTGTTGTTTCAGTAGCGGTGAGCTGACATAAAGGAACTTCTCTGTGTTTAACTTTTAAAAATAATCTTGCAAGCGAATTTTCATCAGCTGAAGGGCTTATTACTGCACGTGTTATCATAAGATTATCTTCCAGCGTTGTTGAGCATCTCATTCCACATTGAACTTCAAGACCAAAGAAACAACTCTCAGACATCAAAAGAAAAAAATGGCCAATAATCAAACATTAGAATCAAAATGGAAAAAGAAATATATGATTAAGTAATTGTTATGGTGAAGATAGTTTTTTTTATATCAAATAATTTTAATAACATATAAAATTACAACAAGAGAGCTTCAGTGGCGTCCTGTAATGTCTGTGTGAGATCCATTGGATCAATCCTCCTTACATCTAACGCACTTAAGATAAAAGCTGTATCATAGTCTTGAACTGGAATGTTTTTGCTTTTGGCCTGCTCTGTAATCCTTGAACGCGTGATATCAACAAGATGATACTTAAAGTATTCAATCATTTCGTATTGTTCTTCGTAAAGATGCTTGAGTTCCTCATTAAGGGCTATGTTCTTCTTCATTAATGCAAGTGATCTTCTCTGTTCTTCAATATCCTTCTCTTCTCCTCTGAGTGGTGAATCATACTCTGAAATGATGCTTCCTTCGCTCATTGACTCGCCCTCATAGAGTTTGGACTGCTCTTTAACATTTTTAAGCTCTGACTGGAACTTTGACCATTCGCCGTCACTAGATGTATTCAGTGGAGAGCCCATTGGTGAGCCTGCTCTTGAACTGTGGTTGCTCCTGCGCGCCTCCATGCTGAACCTGGTCCTCCTCATCTTCGTTGGTGTAGTGCAAACGTTTGGATTCGCGTTTTCAGATGCGTTCATCATTTGATGTACGTTTAGCAATTTATCCATGATTTTACTCACTTCAAAATAGTGATTTTTACGTCCATAGAAGACTATTTGCGCCGAAAGAACTGGCTTGTGTCCATGTCAAAAATATCAAATCAATAAAATCAGTTCATATTCCACTGGCAACAAAAATATAGCAACTATTAAACAATAAAATGCTATATATAATTGCAAAATAGATTATTCCTAATTTGATATTTTTTGAATTTTGAAAATAACAAATTGAATAAAGAAATAGAAGTTAAATTTGCTAGTTATGATATGACTTATTTGTATTTTATAAATGATTTCACTGAAAGAAGATGCTGATGATATTGATCCACATAACATCGAAATTGAAGAAAAAAGCGGAGAGTTTCAGCTACAAAAGATAGTTTTATTTAACTACGAACAGGTATTTAATACAATTCGACAATCTTTTGATCATCTAAATTTTAATACTTTACTTCAGAACCTAAAAAATCTTCGTGAGTTAGCAACTGGAAAACTATATCCCGAAAATTCATTCGTGGCGCTCAATATAGCTGAAATTATCATAGATTGCGCTACAATCGGTGACTTACTCATCGAATCTCAGGCATTAAACATAATAATACTATTCATTAAGGCAAAAGAGCAGTTTTATTTCCAAAATTTCGATCTTGATTCGTTGAGAAATTTAATATTTAAACTTTTCAGGGTAAAAACATATATTGCAAACCTAGGATTCAAAATTTTAACGGAACTACTACCTAATTATCCAGAATTTGTGAATGATATTCTTCAAAATCTCAGATTTGAAGATTTCAAGGTTGTTTCAAGATCAATTTGCGAAACAGCAGATAATAGACACATACAACCTAATTTTTTGGTCGATTTTCTTTTCAAAATCATTCCTTACTTAGATATTACAAAATTCAAATCATTATTCGCCTATATCATACATGATGCATTTGAATTTTTGACCCCTGATCATGTTTTCTACGGCAACTATTTAGATTTGTTATTCAAACTGTCAGAATACGAATGGTTCCATGAGATTGATTTAGAATTTCATTTTGGCGAGTTTTTCAATAGAAATCTATCCTATATTCCAGATAACTTGCTTGTAGCAACATTAGGTGTCATCACTGAATCTTCTGTTACTGGAAATGATTTAAATACTGAAATTATCGCGAATTTAATCGAAAATCAAGAAAAAGATATAAGGATAGCCGCAATGTTCATATTAGGCAAGTATTTATATAGATACACAGATTTTGTTCAAAAATTGCATCCAATTTTTAACGAAGGCGATTTAATGAATAAAATAAGTAGTGCTTCATTGAGTGAGCGCAGAGAGTTGATCTATATATTAACAGCTTATGCTATTTACGGTGATAATTCAATTAAATCAAATTTAATTGTAGCAGATTTGATCAATGAAATGACGACACTCATTGAATCATCAAATTTTGTTGAAGTTCTCGTTGAAGGCATAGTTTCACTCGTGAATTTCAAAAAATTAGATTCTGGAATCAATTCAGCGAGACAACTATGCGACAAATATGATTTACCAGAAATATTCTCCGATTTATTGGACTCAGATCCTGATGATGCAACTCAATTAAGAATAAATATGCTAATGGATGAAATATATCGCCAAGATGAACCTCCTGCAGAATAAATTTGTTATTATATACTCATTTACTTAATTTACAAACTATTTTTCAGATATTTTTAATTTTTTTAGAAAAAAATTGCGATATCAATAGAAAATATTAAAGAAATGGCTTCATAAGATGCTTGTAAACCAATTTTATTAAGCCAATGAATCATTTTTCATTATGTCGACAACGATACCAAATCAAACTGATGGAGCTTTAGCGACACAAATGCTTGCAACTTTTGAGACTGAAATGGAAATGGCCCAGAATTCCGTATATCATCAGTTCGAAGGCAAAAACATGAAATATTTTCAAGTGACATTTGAAAATGAAGCTCTTAATGCATATGTTCAAAGATTACGTCATAAAAATCATATATTACAAAGAGAATACATATTAAAGGTCCTAGAAACAAACAAAACAATTGATCCGATTCAAAAACAGAAATTAACACAAATATTAGACTATTTAAACAACGTCATGCTTTATGAAAATCAAATGGCAAAGAAAACCTACAACGAACTCAAGAATTTACTTAATAATACGAAATTAATTAATTTCTAATTTGTTTTTTGCAGTACATAATATTAATAAATCTGTTTGTTGCGACCAAAATGCTTTATTTATAGACTGTTTTTTTACAATTATTCCACATTTAGTATAATTTCATTTTTCAATTGAATTAAAAGTTCTATATTAAGCATCACCGAATACCAAGATGCTTTAGACAAGCTGCATGAACAAAATGATAAAACTAAATAACATTAATAACAATTGAAAACAACTGGAACAGCCTATCAAAAGGACAGGACGATAGGTTACCTAATTTTCAACATATTTATTTAGAAATTCATCTAATATTATAATTTTTTTTAATAAATCTATATTTTCGATATTATTGCTATACACTAGAATATAACCATTATCTCTTATCCAGCGATGCACATTTAATAGCTTGGTTAAGAATATGATATTATATTTTTCTCATTATTAGTTTTTGATATGATTACTTTATTGTAATAGATCATATGTGAGTCTTATATTGACAAATATCCGTTAAATTCATAATATTATTTATGTTTCTTGATAGCTTTGATTCAACGAAGATAAAGGATATAATCTAATGGTGAAGTTCAATCAAACCCTTGACTTTGAATATAGGCCAGACTGCAGCACACATAATTTTGCTCTTGGACCTGGAAGATATCTTTTTGAAGCATGGGGCGCAGCTGGTGGATCAAATGGTGGAAGAGGCGCCAAAACATCCGGAATTATCTTTTTTTCTGTGAAAACAAACATCTTTATCGTTGTTGGTGAAAAAGGTTCTGATGAAAATTTTGAACCTGAGCCTGCCAAAGCCACATGTGGTGGCGGAGGAAAAGGTGGAATCGGACTGAATACCACCAAGAAGTATGCAAATGGTGCAAGTGGAGGTGGAGCGACAACTGTGATGATTCACAATGCAACTCTTGAAAACAGGGTGATTGTTAGTGCTGGTGGTGGTGGAACTGGACATATAATCAAAGGAGAATATGCTGGTGGGTTAATTGGAGGAAATTCTATTAGAGATTCTGCAATTTCATATGGAGCCAATCAAACATTTGGATTTTTGCCAGGAATAGGCGAGAATGGACGTGATGCTACTCATGCTCAACAAGGAGACGCAGAAGGCGGCGGTGGTGCAGGTGGTGGATATTTTGGTGGAACAACAACAAATTTAACAGGTCAGTTTTCTTCCATTGGTGGTGGAGGTGGTAGCTCTTACATATCTGGCCATCCAGAATGTGAATTAAATCCAATCGCAAAATTTACAAAACCAACTCTTCTATCTGGAATAGATGAATTTACTCTTCCTAATAACGCTTTTTCAAAAGGAAATCCGGGCAACGGATTCTTCAGAGCAACTTGTTTATTCAATTCACCAATTTCATGTCATATCCAATCCTGCTATCACAACATGCTGCTATATATCACCCCTATGATATTCTTTTTTGAGTCCTGAGAGTAAAAATTATTAATTTTGAAAAAATATAAAATAATTCCTTAGCAAACAATTCTTTGTATATTTTTGCACTAATGAAAGATTTTAGTCATATAGTTTAAGCTCAATTTTGGTGTAAAAGTAAAAAATAATATATCAAAGGAGAAATATTCAAACATTGTTTACGGGCGAATTGCATTAGAAGAAAGGCTTCTTTGTTGTTGTTCTGTTGTACATTTTTCTGTGTTTTGGTTTTCTAAATGAATTTACGATATTCATAATCGAAGTCACAACAATATAAGCTGGATATAATGCACAAAGCGCTAAATAAGCAACTTGGCAGCCTTTTCTGATCTTGGAATCTTGATTCCACCAATCAAATTTCGTAGCAAGCTTCTTATCGCCAAAATACAGGATTCCAGTCAATATAAGAACTATAAATAACGTTTCTGGAAGATAATAAGCGATTGTGAAAGTGCAAAGTAAAACAATGATATATAACGACAAAGATCTAAGCGTACTATTCGTTTTTTCAAGGAATTGAGTGATTTCGCCAAGATTATCTTGAAATTGTTGGATATAATACAAGATTTTGTCTAATGATTCTTTTCCTTTAACAAGTTTCTGATTTATATCTGTTACTGTAACTTGAAGTTGAGCGGATGTTTCATCGAAATCTTTTGTATAAGTTTGGATTGATTTCGTTGATGAAATTACACAATCGAAGAGATAAAGCAGTTGTTCAGATGTTATAGAGTTCAAAAGAGTGTCTCTTGCGAAATAACATAAGTTTGTGATGTGAATTTTAAGTGTTGTATAGACATTATATGTATTACTTGACATTCTTGAAATCTGCTCGTATTCTGGAGCATCAAATGGATAGGCCTCAGCTCTATTCGATATGTTGAAATAGCACTGAGTGAATCTAAGAGCAAGTGTTCTTTTCTGATCTTCGACCATTGCATCGCAGTTATATTGAAGTTCTTGCAATACTCGTGAGTAGCAATCGATTTGTGGAGAACCAATATTTTCGATTATATTAATAAATTCGAGTGATTTTGGATAATTATATTTCAAAGATTCGAAATCTACTAATTCTTTAATGTTTTTTCCTTCTTTAATACCTTTAACTATCCTAGAAGCTTCTACTTCCGCCAGTTCAGTGTGAATTGATAAACAGAATCTAGCAAAAAAGATCAAAATCATTTTTATTTTAAACGGCAAATTTAAAATTTACATGTCAAAATGCCGCTGTTTAATTTTTACAAACCCTCTTTAAAATATTTTTGTCATGTAAAATTTTTTACATTGTAAATTTGTCAGTTTTCTATATGACATCATCCAGTTTTAAATCAAGCTCTTTTGATACCTCCGAAATGACATCTCGGAGCTTTCCATTTGCGAATATCGGGCGAATTATTCCAGCTTTCATTGATTCAGCTGAAGAAATCGAAATGAATAAAAAGCCACTTCCGATTTCGCCAGAATACGATATGATACGCGAGAAGTATTTCAGTGACACGAAAATAGACCGCTCTCACTGGGTTGCAAGGCTGCTAGAAGAACACCCAGAGATTAAGGAATTGAGAGATACTGTTTTGCCTTTAGATAGAGCAATAGAATTCGGCCGCCTCTATCTACCAGACGAAAGACTTATCAAACATTCAACACTTTTAGCTTTAATTTCACAGCATCTCAGAACTCTCGGATTAATTGAATCACAATCTTCACTTTATTCAGAATGGGATGGACCATATGATATCCCACCAAATCTTGATCACTCACAGCTAATGATTTTGCTTCAGCGTGGAGTTTTGCATGCAGAAAGATTTTGGGAACTGACAATGCCAGGAACAATGTCAAAAAGCGCTGAAGTTGACCAGGTTCCTAATGAACTGTCGAAGATTATCGGAGTTTTGCAGGCTAAAAAAGGCTCTGGAGGCAAAAGATTAATCGAAGACAGGGATGAGGCCCCAGAATTAATTAATGGCACAATGAGATATGCTACAATCAACCAAATTATTTGGATTTGCACAACAGATTCACCATTACGCACAGAACAATTCGTATCTGCAGTAACATTCCCATATCTCGCATATTTCGATCCACAAATATACTTCGAAAAAATACAAGAACGATTTGAAATCGCATTTACAGAAAATGAGCATTTTGTTGATTTAACAATGCAATTATTGATTTCCTGGTTCAAGAACAGCCAACCATTGCTTGGTTTGAAACTCGCTAACAACGTTAAGAAATACGTAATGACAGAAATTCGCAGCCGTTATCCAACATATTGCGATAAATTCTTCGAAGGCATTAAACCGACACCAATTGAACCTATCAACTATGAAATTGCTCCACCTGTTGAAATAGGCGAAGAGCCTTACTCTCTTTGGGTTGGCGAATTTAATCTTCTTTCATTAACGCCAAAAGAGTTCGGAAGACAGCTCACAATTTACTTGCAGAACATCTTCTTCAAGATACACTCATGTGAACTTATCGATAACGCATGGGATTCTGAAAAATTACATTCTCGTGCTCCAAATGTCGTTTTCCAGAAGAAAGTTTTCGATAAAATAATTCGATGGCTAGCATACTCCATTCTTATACCACCACAAGGCATGACAAACGCCGATATGTATAATTATGTTCTCAAAGTCTGCAAAGAGTGCTTCGACTTCCAGTCTTATGAAGCATGCGCTATTATATGCTTGATTTTCGAATCATTCCTGTTCAACACGGCTCTTGAAGAACAAGGAGATTCAAGGCTCGTCAGAACAATGAACGATATTAAGAATGAGCTTCTGACATCAAATAGCTGCTTCAAGAGCGGCTTCGAAATGTGCGAAAGGGCAAAACAAGGACCAAATCCATGTTTGCCGTTTTTGCACGTTTACACTAAGAAGATTGCCACATTCGTTGAAGGCTATGTTGATTCTGTTAAGGCCGGTCTTTCTTCAGGATCTGCCGATATTAAAATTATTACAGAAATTTATAGTATGGTTTCCAAAGTCGAAGAGTTCAAGAAGAGAAGATTCCACTTCTTCCCAATTGACCAGGCACAAGAAGCTTTTGCTAAGCTTCCGATGTTCACTGATGATTATGTTCACAAAGTTAAGGCTGAAGTCAAAGCCCAGAACACTTCAATTTAATTTATCTGTAGTTTGTTTCTGTATTAAATTCATTCTTTGTCCTTTATTCCTTGAAAATTATTTTCAAAATGAAATTTTAATTCACGACAAATTTCAAAAAGAAACACTACAAACGAACTACCAATAGAATAGTGTATTATGATTTAAATATTGCTGAAAATTTGATATTTTTTGTTGATAAAATTTCGAGTTTTAACACGATATATATTTAGAAAAGTGAATTAACACGAATATACTCCAACTTTTCACAAACATCTATAGAAAAAAAAAAATCAAAATTGATTAATCTCTCAAAAATCAAATCAGTAACAATATAAACAAAGAGAGGTGGTTATACTCTTTTGCATTTCATTTGTATTTGAGATAAATTAGTAATTTCCTAAATATAAATCCTTTTATAAATGATGCAACAATATAAATTTCATAACATTTTTATAATTCATCGTCAGCGACTTCTACATCGAAAAATTCTGTAATAGCGGTCACAAATGATTGAAAATCTTTGTTTCCTTTGTAGTGTGTTCCAACACCATCTTTGTAGAACCAGTAAGAAGGGCACGGAGGATTTCCAAATGCTTCGAATGTATCTGGGTCGCGAGATATACCGAAAGTAATGTTCTTTCCTTTAAAGGAGCCATAAGCACCTGAAAACATCATAGGTGGCTTAAAGTTTTTGTGAAATAGTAAAACTAAATTGTCTGTTCTATCTACCCAAGAATCGTCGATTTCTTCTATGCCTTCGCCGATTTTTCCAGCAATGAATTTCATAAGTGCATTTGACGTGTGTTGTCCTTTAAATACGTATGATTCTCCGTCTAAAAACATGATAAATTGCGGAATTGTTTTGATATTAAATCTTTGAACAGCAGTAGGAACGTCAGACGCATCAGCATAAGCAAAACGTGCAAATCCAGCAGCGTCATCAGCGGCTTTTCCAAATTCCGGCAGCGCCATTCTGCAAGCTGGGCAATTTTGCCCTCCAAACATAATAAACCATGGAACTGACGTGTCACCTTCGACGACTTGTTTATTAAATGTGATCTCATCCATCCTGAAAACGGACGAATGAGCAAAGAAGGAAAAGAAGAAAAACATTGTCACTTTTATCGTCCAGAACAGATTTCATTTCATTTTTTTAATCATTTTAAGGATGCTCACATTGTATGTAACTAAATAGACACATTTTTATCGATTTTTCATCCAAAAACCATGAAAAAACATGTACGGATGAAGAATGAAAATTGTAATTTCGCAATGATTTATTCGTTGACATACATTCCACGAGACGCGAGAAGGAGTTTGACAACTTCATGATGATCTTTCTCTGAAGTTTTCATCAAAACTGTATGGTAAGGTATATAGTCGTCAATGGCTTTGACATCTATTCCAGGAACTGTAAGAAGTAATTTGACAACTTCATGATTACCAAAATATGAAGCCCAAATTAAAGCTGTATTATTGCCTTTGTCTTTTGCGTTGACATCTATTCCAGGAATTGTGATAAGGAGTTTGACAACTTTATGACGACCCCAAAATGAAGCCCAAATCAAAGCTGTTCTGCTGTCAATATCTTTCGCGTTGACATCTATCCCAGGGAATTTGTAAAGAAGTTTGACAATTTCATGTTTACCAATTATTGAAGCTCTAATAAAAGCTTCAGTAATGTCATGGTGATTATTGCGATTTCCACCAAATTCTATGATGAGATGAGCAATGAAATTATTCCAATTTACTTACTTTTAATATTTTGGAATTTCTCTTTCAACAAAATTCATGGCATCAAAATTTGCTGACATCTATCCCAGGGACTCATCAGAACCCAGATCTTAGAAAAATTCCATCATCTGGCAAAATTAAAAAGCGATATTTTGTAAAATGTAGGAAATCTTTGAGAACAAAATAAAAACCTAAACCATTATACTCGAATCATGGCGTATTTGAATATTGTCTTTTTTTTTCATCTGGTGAAATACTTCCTACTTTAATAGCTAAACTGAAACACAAAAAACAGTACTGACTCCATAGAAGATAAATTTTTTAAGAGTGAATTTCCCCTTATTTTTATAATGGGATTATCCTTTTTTTAAATCGAAGCTCCCTTTTTAATAGTGGAGCCCTCTTTTTAATATTAATCCTCTCCTTTTTTAAAAGCGAATCCCATTTTAATTATGGTGTTCTCCCCTTTTTAATTTGAAGCCCTCTTTTTAAAGTGGAATTCCCCTTTTTTAGTTTTAATATGTCTTGCGACCCTGGATATGTTAAATGGATTAAGAAAGTATTCGGGGAATGCGTTGTTACTCCAAGAGACAAAGCCAGTTTCTGGGTTGGCATGTTTTCTAACTGCATTTGGCTCGTTTCATCCACACCACAATACATTCAAAACTGCAGATCCAAGCGCGTAGATGGACAAAGTCCATTCTTCTTCACACTTTTGTTTTCAGGAAACGTTTTTTCGATTATCGGTCTATTTATTAATGGTGGATTAGTTATCCAATTCATACAATCTTTCATTTATTGCATTCTAGATGGTCTTCTCGTCGCACAATACGTTTATTATCGATTTTGTTACGTGGAATGCTGTGTAGATCAAATGAAGAAAGATAAAAATCAACAAACAGAGATGGCGGACCTAGATAATGACGGAAATAACGACATAGTGGGACCCTCGGTTGCTGGAGTCGCGGCAGCGGCTGTTTTGGCGGCAGTTGACTATGCACGCCCTTATTCAAAAGTAAATCTTGTTGGCACACTATTTGGTTGGGCATCAGCAGCAATTTACATCTCATCACGTATTCCACAGGTCATCAAGAACTGCAAGAACAGAATGGTTTCAGATTTGAGCCCATTTTATGTAATTCTTTCAATTACCGGTAATGGAACATATTTGATGTCCCTTTTCATTAAAGATACTAGTGCCCAATTTGCATGGAATCAGATGCCTTGGATTTTCGGAGCTGGTGGTCCTCTTTCTTGCGACATTTTATTCCTTATTCAAATGTGTTGCTATGGTCTTGATATCGGCACTGATAACAAAGACAACAATCAAAATGGTGATGTTCTCAAAGATGAGGATGATGAAGATGAATACAGAGGTATTCCAGAACTGTAAGTTCCATTACCTTCTGCAATATATGTTATTACTATCCTAATTCAGTCAATAGGAAATCTTCTTATAGTTATATAAATTATGAAATATTTAATACAAGTTTTTCATGCACAAAATCAAAATCACTTCAATCTTTTCGGACAGAAATAACATAACCAAGCCATGTTTAATTATTTTTTTGAATTCCAAAATTTTTTGAAATTTCAAATCAAAATCGCCTAAATTAGAGAAGTAGTAAACAAATTAATGATATATTCGACGTATTTTTAAGTAAAACAAAATTGATAAAATTTATTAACCAAACAAAAATAATTTTAATCCATAAGGTATTCTTTGATGTTGACTTGTAGTAAATTGTATTCCTTAACTTCGTCAATCGTTGGTCCAATTCGATCATAATAATCATCAACTAATTTCGAGTTCATTTTAGTAAGATTGTATTCTGGAACAAGAATCGGGTCTTCAATGCCATCAAACTTCGTCAAGAAATAAGTTTTTTTATCTTGAACAACTTTTTTGATAATATTGACGGGCTGGCGCATTTCTCTGTAGATTTTTATCGTCTGTGGATTCTTCTTTTTGTTTTCTTTTAGCTGTGCTAAATATTGCGAAATCATTGATTTATTTTCGATATCGTTAGCATTTGTCCATGTCTCTTTTCCATCTATTTTGAGTAAATACTCAACATCTCCGTCATTATATCTATGAGAAATGATCTCTGTCATGAAAATAAAAAGATTTTTTTAACAATAAAAGTGACATAACAACGATTATTTTAAAGTCAATCATTTAAAAGTGACAAAAAAGAAGCATGATTAGTTACATTATGAAATTTCAGCATAATACACACATCCTATTAACCAAAAGGGAGTTCTATTATGAAATTCATAGACAAAAAGACTCATGAACTAAAATCGCAGCATATCTCAATGAATAAACATATATTGAACATGTTATTTGCTATTATATGAACCGGTTTGACATTATATTCTTTATGTATCGCTTAAATGTAATATAATTCACATGAGAGATTGAGTTTTAAAAAGAAATAATTCTCCATGAAAAAAATTTTTTTGAATTAAAATTGCATCATATCTGAATGAATAAACAATTATTGATCATGCTATTTGTTATAACATGAACCAAATAGACCATGTGCTTATTGTGAATCACTTAAATGTAATATAACTCACATGAGAAATTGAGTTTTAATTAAAAATAATATTGCATGAAAATTAGAAAAAAGTGTTTATCACTTGCATCAAAATTGCATTATATCTGAATGAATAAACAATTATTGAACATGCTATTCGTTATAACATGAACTAGCATGGTCATGTGCTTATTGTGAATCAATAATATATAAAATAACTCATATGGGAAATTGAGTTATTAAAAGAAAAAATTCGCGAGAAAAATATATAACAAAAAGTGACAATCATTGCAGATTTTTTCAGTAAAAAAAAAAAACAATGCCTTATATTACTGAGCTTCCTCTTGCAATCCCAATATTTGTGTTACCAGCTGGTGTTGTAACAGAGCAAGAGCTCGCTGTTATCAACAAACTCAACGAAAAAATCCTCCAAATTGATACATCGAAAGATTTTATGACTGCGTGTAACGATAAGAAGCTCAGCTGCTCAACCCAAATCGAGGCCCAGTTTATACCATTCCAAGATTTTAACGATTTCATAAAATATTTTCACGTATTAAACTTAACAACTCATTTCGCTTTCCATGATTTTTATACGATAGTCGTACTTATAGATTACGTCGCAAATCTCGATGTTACAAAAATTCAGAATCATTTAAATGCTTTAGTCCCGAAAAAAGAGCGAATTATTTATTTTCTCCACAATTATCCAGTAGATGATATAGCAGCGTCTCCAGAATTTTATCCACTCCTTCAAAATTACAGTTTATCGACAACAACAAAAACAATTACTGACTTTGTAATCAGCCATATTTTTGATGCAGTAAAATGCTCGGAAAGATTCAAAAATCTAAACGGCAAATCAAATAAATTCGCGCACCATTACGAGTCTGACATACTTTACGCTTTTCATTTAATATCTCATGAGCCAGATTTAATTATTAAAGCGATTGAAGAGTTTTCTAAGAGTTCAGATGGGTCTCCAGAGATGACTGCGGCCATTTGTGAACTGCACGCGCTTATAGACGAAAGATATAAAGGTTTGATAAAACCATTATCAAAATCCATGCTAGAACTTTCGCCATGGCCTCTCGGTGAGACAGATCCACAAGTTTTTTGCTCGTTTTCAGCAGCTTGCGGCGCATATATGAAATGCAATAAATTTCTTAAGGCTGTTGACTGTGCTTTGCATGCGTTAAAGATGCAGCCTAAGATCACTATCGATCGTTCTGTACTTGGAATTATCTGTAATCACATAACAGATGATATGGATTATCGAAGCTGGGCAATGATCAACATTCTTCAGCAAACAAACAACCCACATAAAGCAGCTCTTGTTGCTTATAAGATTGGACAAGCTTTCAACAAATATGAACCAATCGATGGACAATATAAGAAATGGATTGATTTTATGATCGAATCTATCAGAATTTTCCATAACCAAAATGCTAAAGGCATCGAACTTAAGTCTATTTTCAGCAAGATCTTGTCGCAAATCCTTGAATCTGGACTTACAATTCCATTATATCCATCTAACAAATTATTTATCGAAATATTTGCAGCGCAAGGTCCATATCTTCCTCCAAATATCCAAGATGACCTCAACAGATTCCTCAGAATTCCTTCCAATAATAATACAAATTACACATTTAATTTCCCATTCACAGTTGTTGCATGCGAGCCAATTCCTCCACAAACATCAATACAACTGCCCAAGACCTCAAATTCCGTCTTCATTTACAACGGAGTTTCAAATAAAGCGCAGAATCTTGTTATACCTGTTGGCTCACCGCAAAGAATCCTCGCGACGATTCACAACCCGTACCAGATTCCTGTGAACATTTCCTATCTGCTTACACCAGGCGAAGGCCTCCAGTCAGAGAGGTACAACACAGTGATAAAAGAATCGTCTGATGTAGAAGTATACTGCTCGATAACAGCTTTGACAGAAGGCACGTTTACAATCAGCACATTGACAATGTACATGTTTGACATTCCGAACGAGATCAAGCTGCCAGCGCCTATTACTTTCAAAGCTGTTGCAAACGCGCCATCTTTCACGGTGAGAACGGACCTTCCCAACAACAAGACAATCGAAGCGTACGATGGAGAGAACATCACTTTTCATGTGTGGATATTGAACACTTCATCTCGCATCGAAATAACCGAAATGTCACTTCAATTCAGGCCAGATGTCATCGCACACGTCAGCTGCTCGGCGAGAGATATCATCTTAGAGCCGTTCGAAGAGCGCTCGTTCACAGTAACAGTCGTCGCAAACACACAGATGAAGAACATATGGTTCTCAATTGTTTGCACGACATCATCGCACGTTACTAGTTGCATGTCAATTGACAGGCCAATAGAAGTCGTTCCTGGTATCATCATCCACTCGATATATCCGCTGCCGCTTGTCCCTGAAGTCCCGCTGACACCGCAGTCGCCATCAATAATTTTCCTGGCTGTCGAGCTGTTGAATTCATCTTCCGAGGCTTTGGTCATTACTTTTTCATTTGACAGATCTGCCGGTGATTTTCCAGGCGGTTTCATTGGCAGCGAGAAAATGACTGGTGCCATTGCAGGCAATGGAAATAACTATGTCTTCCTTTTAGCTGCTGGAAGAGAAGAGCTCGCCGAGTGCATCAATAACTTCACAGATCATCCGCGTGCCGCTGCCTTGAGGTCACATGTCGAAACACTGACAAACAAGAAGCTGACGTCGAATGAGTTCAAAGTCGTCCGCAAGCAGGCAGCTGTTGGCGCTTTCTTCGAGAAGCACCTCTTCCTGCAGTGGTCATCCGCGAATGGAAGATCAGGCAACATTGACATGAGACTGCTTCGCCCTGAAAAATCTGTAATAGAGTTGATCGAAGCTGAAAACGTGACGGCATCTCTTAAAGTTGTTAATCAGCACGGAAAAGTCATACAGCCTGACAAGATCCCGTCATGCACTGATATATTCTTCGTCGTCGAAACGTCTAAATGCGCGTCTTCGTGCTCAATAATGATGTTCAATGAGCCGAGTGTAGTCTGGGAGGATTCTTTGACGATCGAAGAGAATTCAAACGAATTCAGGTTCAAGCTCTACTTCATAGAGCAGAACACTTACAACTTCACTGTCCGCTTCTCTGTTGACTCCAGAGAGAAAAACACTCCATTTTCTGTTACTGTTGTGTAAAATTCTTATTGTTTATCTGTTTTAAATACCAAAATATTTAGATTGTAACACATAATAATAAGAAATGGTTTGTATAAAAAAAAACATCCACAGCAATATATGGCTGTTTCTGTTTATTCTTGTGTACAATCAATCGGGCTTTGTTTAATCCAAGTACTGAAAGAAGGAGCTTGACTACCTCACATATAAACTGCACCGTGAGCTTTCATCGAAGCTTAAGTCAAAGCAGTTCTGGAGAAATTGCTTTTTGACATCTATTCCAGGAACCGCGAGAAGGAGCTTAAAATTTCATGATGACCTTCTCTTGAAGCCCAAATCAAAGCTGTTCTATTATTATAGTCTTTGGCGTTGACATCTATTCCAGGAACCGTGAGAAGGAGTTTAAAATTTCATGCTGATCATTCATTGAAGCATGTATCAAAGCTCTAAAATTACTTTCATCTTTTTCGTTTAAAGCCTTCTTAGCATCAAATGGTCGAGTTTTGAGGATAAATCTAATAAATTCAGAATCTCTGAGAATTGAATTTTTAAACCTGTAGTTTTCACCAAATTCTAAAATGAGGCGAGCAAGCTGAACATAATAATTATTGATCGAATATTCAAGTTTCATCATATATGTTTCTAACATCCCAGAATTTCTCTTTCACAGCAAAATTCATAGCATTATAATCTTTTTCTGTTGCGATATTATTGAAGATAATATTGATTTCGCTGAACATTTCTTTTGTCTATAGTAATTTTTTCAGTTTCTCAATATTTTTATTTACTTTTTGATCTTGTGTTATAGTGGGTATCATCTGTGAAATTTGTCTAGATTGGGCGTCATCAACATCTTTATTTGCATAAGATTCCATCATCTGAAAAATAATAAAAACTGACATCATGATGGTAAATTTCTACTTTACCATTTATTATACTCCGATATTTTTGGCTATATGAATGTTGAAGATTTATACCATTAATTGTTGGCTATCAAATAACTTTGTTATGCAAGAATTTTATTTGTTTATAACATCAATTTAACACAATTCATTGCACACTATTCTTACGATAAACACCAAACTATTTAGTTATTTTGTTCTTTTTATGCAATCTATAAATGGCGCATTTCACAATCAAGATTTGTTAAAGGTACCTCGGAGGTTTGAAAATCTGAATTTTGGATCCATTCTTCGTATATATGGACCACAGACCATATGGATACTC
>MRSU01010991.1:0-11544 GCA_008369845.1 Trichomonas gallinae
GACAGCGAACTTCGGATCCATGTTCTGGGAGGCGAAAGTAAAAACCTCATTAACAGAGATAGGTTGTTGTTGTGACATTTTATCGAAAGTGATGGTTTACAAAAACTGCCATATTTCAATTGAGATCAAATTTGAGTCGGAATAACCACATATTATACATTGTCTCCATTATTTCTTAAAAAATAAAAACGAGCCGATAAAATAAAAAATTGAGCAAAATGATTTTTCCATTCATTGCATATATTTCTTCATAGTTAATAAAAAAAATAATTCACAAAATTTTTGAAAGCACTATCATAATTTTTAGCGAAAAACAATTCTACTGACTCTTGCAGTCATTATTTCCATGTTTGGCAAATGATCTCTCTCAAATTTGATAAAATGATCGATAAGGTTTCTGATAAAAATATTTTTTATTCACAAATTGGAAAAAGTAACGATAAGGAATTCAATGGCCATATCCAACAGGCAAAGCTGATCCTTACTATGGACACTGGGCGACTCAGCTGAGTTTATCTTTACCATCTGGCGATATATCAAGATTAATATCAGTATTTTTTGCTAATTAATCTTGAGAAAAATCTTTTATATAGCATCGAATCTAGTAGTTAATCCAGCAGTCGCATTAAATTGGATACAGCAATACATCAGATGTTGCAATATCTGCGATCTACGATAGGTATTTAAAAATGACAGCATATCTATTCCAAAAGTCTCTCTATTCGTTGTCAGCAAATACCATATTGAATCGTGTCTGACATCTACCATTCATGTACTACAGCACTATGACCAGATTGATAAATCATATTTCATTTTCCATTAAATAAATCAAATAAATCATCATGCCAGCTATAGAGGGAGTTATCCATTACATTTACTATTGAAAGAAGCTATAGCAATCGATTTTTGAACTCTTTTTATCTTACATCTTTCAATTCCAAAAGTTCAACTATTTGTTGTCATGGTATCTTGGTTACAGACTTTGCATGACAATAATAAATAACAGTTTCTGACATTTTCAACTTCAATTAATTTTAAAAAATTTGTCATGATGATTGCAAACTTTTAATTTTAGAAAATGATTTTGTTAAGATTATGCAATATTACAGCAATCTTGAAAAATGTCTGGTTCCCATTGATCATATTTCATCATTTCGATCATTTCATCTCTTTCAGAAACCCGCCCAATTTTCAAATTTTCTTTTGGAACAATTTCAACGCCTTCTAATTCGTCATCTAGTTGAAAATCATCAGGGATTATCAGTTTCTTTAATCCTTTATATTCGATGTCTGATTTTTGAAGTTGACGAATTTTGGAGTTCTTCAAATCAATTGTTGTAACATTAGTTCCTGAAGGTGTGATTTCATATCTTGAGTCCATAATATCGGTTAATTGTATATAATTAATATCTCCAACAACTTCAAGAGTCTCAACTATGGGACCAGGAATAATATCATATGTTGTTTCGACCATCCTCCTTCCTAATTTATCAACGAATTCTCTTTCATTCATTTTCTTATAATTAAAGAAACCAACTGCTTCAAGAATTGTTATTTGTGCTATAGGCATGCAACCGGGAGTTCCAGTTATTCGAATCGTTTTGGATTCTTTGATATATTCATATGTAACTCCTTTGTAAACAATTTTATAGAGTGACTTAAAATACTTCTGCCCATCGATCCTTCCGTCCCTGTAATATCCGAATGTATTGGCAATTTTCATTATTCTTTGTTCATTTGATTTCAAACCAAAGTTATCTGAAAAATCGCCAGTGATTTCGATATATGTTCCTCTTGCATCGACATCCGCATGTCCTTGAAAGAAATAGAAATTGTTTCCATTAAATGTGGAATTGTTCAATATATATTCTTGAGCTGAAGACATGTCTTGATAAAAATGAGTTGAACGATCTCGAAATTTTCAAATGCATAAAATAATATGAAAAATATAGTACTACTCCAATATTATAATATTCCAAATAAATTCATGTAACGTCACATCAGATTTCAACTTTTTGAGAAGGAATCGCCTACTCGAGTAGGCGAAACAAATAATAATTCAGATTGGAACAATTGAATTCACTAGTGATTGTATGGAGCAAGGATAGTAAACTTGTTTTGCTTTGATTTGGACAGCAAATCCTCTTTTCCTCGTAGAAAACGAGAAAAGTCTTAATAAATTTTTTGTGGAACAACTTTGTGGATCTCGTAAAAATTGAAATTTTTATATTAAAATTCATTTTATGGCATCATATTAAAAAGTTTTTACATGTAAAGAATCAAACGATGTTATGTAATAATATCAAACATTGTTTAAAATATTAAAAAAAAAATCATGTACTCTTAGCGACATTTTCAGGCTTGTCTGACTCCATAAATTCACGCTTTTCTTTTTCTATTTGTCTTAACTCATTTTTCAGCTTTGTGATTCTATTTGACAATTTTTGATTATGTTTTATAACTACAACGCCTTGCCTAACAGCATCCTTACACGTTTCGTTCACAAATTTATTTTCACGTTCAAGAGCCAAGATTTCTTTATCTTTTGCGGTACCACATCTTTCATATGATAGGACTTTTGCAGTTAAGATTTCTATTTGAGATCTAAGGTACTCATTCTCTTTCTGATATCTCTTCCTGGCTACAACTTCTGAAGTTGCCTTTTGTTCTGATTCGGATTTGGATTGTTTTATTTCTTCTATTGTTTTCGTCATATTAGCAATTTTAATTTTCAAAGATTGGATTTCTGAAAGAGCAGATTCATTATCTTTTGTGAGCTGGATAACATCTATGTATTTCATTCCATTTAATTGTTCATTGAGGGAATCCTTCATTTCATCATACTTGGAGAGTTTTTGAAGAAGTTCCTCTTTTTCGTTAGAAAGCTTGATTATAGCATTTTCGGCATCATTAATTCCGGATAATGTGCTCCTAACGAGTTCTTTAAGTTCATTATTTTCGTCTATCACAGCCTTTTTATCGTCGGCTACTTTGGAAACGTGGTTCTTAATTAGATTATATGAAGTTGTGTGATACATTGACGAATCAAGCCACCACCAGTTCCTTTGATCACTAACATAATATTGATCAGTACCCAATAGTAGATTCCATCTTTTAATGAGTATTGTTGTGTTAATCAAAGATTTTAGAGTTAATTTTGGCCTACCGAGTTCTTCTTGGAGTGATTCAAATTGACTTGATAATGCCGAGAAAGCTCGCTCAAGTGAGTGAGTAACAGATCTAATTTGAGTATAAGCTTTCACTTGATTAATGAGTCTTTCGTTTTTGGATTCATTTTCTTCAATAACTTTTTTAAGATGTATATTTTTCATTCTTTCTGATTCAATATCTCGACTTAAATTGTTAATTGTTTCTTGATTTTGGCGAATTACATCAGCAGCCTTCCTTAAACGCTGAGTTGCAACATTGATATCATATTTTAACTGTTTATTTTCATCAAGGCATTGGTTGATGGCAATTACGCAATCATCAGCTGTTTTTGAGGAGGGAAGCAATGAAGATATCTTCTGGATCCCATTTTGATGGGCTGCAATATTCAGCTCGAGCTTTTTTATTTCTTCAACTTGTGCTTTTATTATTTCTTCTGATTTTGAAAAATTATTTTCCAAATCAATTAATTTTTCATTTGTTGATTTAATATTTTGGTCCTTATTGAGTATTTCATTCTTTGCAGAACTGAGCTGTTGATTTAATTCTGCAATTGTTTTTGTTTGAGTTTGAATTTGATTTTCTAATTCAGCCTTGATTTTTTTTAATTTACGCGATTCCTCGATCTTTGCTTGTAACGCACTAGCGCTGTTTGAAGACTCGTCTGATATATCTTTAATTATTGATTTCAATTCATTAATTTGCTGATCTTTCATTGCAATTTTACTTGAATAAGCATCTTTCACCTTATTCTTTTGATTCTGAATTTCAGAAATTGAAAATTCACGTTCTGTATGTATGGTATCTTTTAATCGATCGTTATCTTGTAATATTTCATCTTTTTTTTCTTCAAGTTGACGAATCTTGGCTTGTAATTCGGTTATTATGCTTTCATATCTTTGCTTTTCGGATTCTTTCTGAGATAATGCTTCATTTAGAGATTGCTTCGTTAATTCAAGCTCTTTTTCTAATTTTTCGACTGTTTCTTTTAAACTTTGGTTTTGTGTCTTTATCGAGTATAATTCTTGGTTTTCCTTTAGTAGCTGGCCAAATTTGATTTGCATTTTGTCAATAAGGGCTTCTTTAGAAAGCGAATTGTCATCTAATGAAGAGTATGAACCAATACTACTGGAATATGAGTTCATACCTACGGTTACGGTCTTTCGATCCAAAATTGATGACATTTTTGCAATTAGTGTACGTTTAATTATTTGATTTCATGGTAAAATAACAGATTAGGCACAATTTGTAGTGCATTAATTGATAAGAAATCAAGTAGAGCGGAATTAGTAAACTTTGCAATTTTGAAAAACATAATCTCGCTTTTCATGAATTGTAATACTTGTAAATCAATAAATTTCTAGGCCAATATATTGTTTATTTATTTGTTGTAAATATATTTACTACAGAAACTTAGTTTATTAAACTATTTTGCAAAATGTTATAAATTATGGAATTAAAAACTACCAACATAAGTTAAATGGTTACCATGAGTTTGCTGATATTTATAAATTATGTAATTAGCGTCATATTTGTTTGTAATTCCAAACACCAAATAAAATTTGCAAAGAATAGATCTGATTTAAGAAATTATTTATGAAATCTCAACTTTTGACTCTAATTTTAAGATGTTTAGCAGTGAAATTAATATTAACTTATTTCCTTTTTATTATATGAGAATGTTTCATGCATTGGCATTTTGTTGACAATTCTCCACCGCCACAATCGCAAAAACCCTGAATACCATTACGCATTTCTACAACATTATGTCCTTGATGGCATTTCAACATACATGCTTTACAGATAATTTGATTTCCGTGACAACAATCATTGCAGAACCAAAATTGTTCATATGTATACGTCTTTCCTGTTTTTATATATGAGCAATCAACATCTGGATCGAAATCAATACCATTTTCAATCATTTCTTTTTGTGCTTCAAGATCTGTTTTCATTGAAACTGCTGTGCCAGCAAGATATAGAGCAAGAGGAGGAATATGCTCTGTGTTATTAGTTTCAATCAAATATTGAATAACGCATTGAATTGTTTGCAAATCTAATTTTTGGAGGTCTATGTTGCTGATATAGTCATATGGCAATCTATGAGCTGCAATGACGCGAACATAAATATTCATATCGGAGAATTCTGGATATAATCCAAGTAAATCTATTAAAAAACTTTTTGGTATTGAGATCAACCATTTTTCTGGAATTAAATTAACATTATCCTTTAAAGATTTTAATAATGCATGGTATGAACTCATTTGAACAGTAAATTCTAAATCGTTGATATATTGTGAAGCTAAATAAAAACTTAACTCTTTTGAAACTTCTTCCATTGTAAATTCTTTTGCAAGATACAGATAATCATCGTAATTATTATCATTAACTTCTAATTGTGAAAAAATAATTTGGTTGAAAAATTGAATAACAATATTAGATTCGGTTTGGCTTTTAATGTTATATTCAACACATGTTGGATCTGTTGTGATTATTGAAAAAATCGTTTGTGAAATTAAACAGGCATTAATTTTTTTCAAAACAATCGGTTGTTTATCTTTTGTGTAAATGGTAAAAGTCTGATCTATGTCCGGGCAGAGCTCTAGACACTTATTAATCTTAGAACATGGAAAACAAATTCCAAGCTTCATAAAAAAAATGAAGTGACAAACAATTCAAGAAAAAAAAAAAAAAAGACAGATGACAAAATCTGGAGAGAAATTACAGTGACAATAGCATTAGTAGGCCTTTGTGATATCAGGGTTTTATTGATCATAAATAGATAGTCATAAAAATTGATCAAAATTTTTGGAATAAGGTTAATATTTACCGATTATTTTCACTTCAAAAAACATAGAAAATGATATGATTTATGAAATAATTAATTCGGAAGCATTACAATTACAATTGAATTAAAAAAAAAGAAAATAAATTTTCAATTGTTTAAATATAAAAGTTTAATAACATCAGTAGTCTCTGATGACTAGGTCGTATACAATATACGTTGATTGCTTAGTCTGTTTTTGTCTTCTTCCTGCATGTGAATAGAATTGCAATAACGCAGACAATACTGCCGACAACTCCAGCAAGGAATTTCTTGTCTTTCTGGGTAACAAATTTGAAAATAGATAAGACAAAAATGATCGCGCATAAGAAAGTAGCAAGGCCTTTAACAAGCATTGCATTTCTATCTGCGCAGCACTTGCCCTTGTTAGAGCAGCAGACATTAGCTGGAGTAACTGGTGTCTTCATTGGAGTTGGGTTTGCTGATGGTGTAGCAGTCATTTTAATATTAGTAAACGTCTAATAAATTTGACCTAAAAATAATCGTTTCGACGGACGTTTAAAAATCAAAGTTTCTCATTTTTGAGTTCAAAATGGAAGTTTTTTGATCGAAATTCACATATTTTGGATTAACTAATCCAACATAATATAATGAATGGAATTTTTTGATAAAATTTTAACTTTTTTTATGAGAAGCCAAAAATTTGTTTCAAAATTTGTGGGAATAATGAGTGCAATCGACCAAATAAGATAAATACATTATGATTCCCATAATACAAAAACGTAAACTATCTGATTTCCGAATGATTGTGAGATTGAAATGAATTTTCTTAATGCGATAACATTATTTCATAAAGCACATTCTGATACGATAGCTATTTTTTAAAAATGAGACCAGGTTTCATTATCTGAAGCTATCGAATGTTATTTTAAAGATAGGATAGCTGTATCAATTATGCTTGAATATAATTGCGCGTGATTTTGTGTTCATGTCGTTTAGAATTAAGAATAACAATAATATCCCATAAGAATACTTTATTATTAGTATCTATTATCAGTGGATATCATTGAACCATTACAGTTTCATTCTGATCCATTAAAATGGAAGGCAAAATGAAATAATTTTTAACTCAAAATAAAATCCAAAGAATATGAATGATATTGATTATATTATAGCTCATAAAAATGGAAGAGATATTGGCAAGTTTTTTTTTCAGATTTGTATCTTCTCACAAAGTTTGCTACGTCCAGATGCCCATAATATTGCACATTCAAACAAGGTTCATATAAGTAGAAATATCATATTACGTCACAGATATATTTTTCAAACGATATATGAAAAACGTGATCAGAATAGAAGAAATAATAATTACTATTTATCTTAAATATTTATATAAGCATTGGCTGGACTAATGATTCAGTTAACTGAGATGTCTCATACTTCTTTGGTTTTCTACAAAGAAGCACAATTCCGACAACAATGATGATTGCTGCCAATAATATTACACCAACGATTGTGATGATCATCCATGGCTTCGCTGCATCCATGTAACTTTCCTCGCTGTTCTGTGTATCAACATCATTGTATGATACACTACCATCATTGACAGTAAACTTGAGGGAAGTGCATGTTTGCGGTAAGAGCCCAAAAATTGGTTCAAAATCAGTGCATTGATTTGAAGGTGTTGCTGGAGAGAAGTCACTTCTTGGGAATGATATGGAGAAATCTTTGTTTGTAATAGATGCGAAAGGAACTCTTCCTGCAACTCCTAATACATTGATTGCCTTTTCAAAATTATCGGAAACATACTTCTGTGATGCATATAAGATTTTCCCGTCCATCATTGCTTTGAACGTTATATTTCCTTGTGCATCGATATCCCTGACAATGGTTATTGGATAATAATCTTCATTGGATGTCGTGACCTTGATTTCTCCTTCCCATGTCTTCCATACATTGACAATTTTTTCATCCTCATGTAAACTAGCAATTTGTTCACCTATAACACCTGTGCCAAAATTGAAGTATTTGTCATTATATGCATGAATTCCGTCTGCATCATTATAAGATAAGAATGTATGAACAAATGGCTTAATCTTTATAGGGATTGAACAGAAAGCTGAGTCTGGTGATGAACATATTGGAATTACAGTGTAAATTGCTCCCGGATCTGTACCATAAAGTGCAATTGTCAGTGGAAAATCCCTTAATTTCTGTCCATTACTATCGTAAACAGATGCTTCTTTGGCACGGTTACAAGTGAAATCGAAATGAACTTTTTTAAGTATGGAAGCATCATATTGAGGAAGTTCAAAATTAATAGAAGCAATTTTGTCGCTTATGTCAAATGATGTCTGAACGAAGGAGACTTCACTTCCTAGATAAAAGCTAGCATAATGGATATGCCAGTCATTTCCCAGTTTGACATCTTTTGCTTTATACGTATTGTTTGATGTTGGTGTTGTATGGATTGATGTGAACTTGGCATTAGTGTTCGTGATAATGCCAGGCTGGAACGTTGTTTGGAATTTACTGTTGATTTGGTAAGCAAAAGAGCCAAAGTTATCTGTTGCAAATGGGTCGAATACATGGATCTTGCGTTTGATCATGCCTTTCTTGTTAACCTTGAATGTAATAGCATATTCAATATTGTTGCCGAAAGTGAACATATCAGGAGTTAATTTGACTATGAAGAGGTTTTCATCAATAACTTCGTGCTCTGTAAGAGGGGTAAAACCGTCGGCATAAACTGGTACATAAACGGTCTGCTTACCTCTTGTTGGGATATTTGCGCTAGTAAGTATGTTTAATGTATTTTTAATACCAACATAATCGCCGATTTTTTCGAATATATTGTCGTATGGAGTGAAGATTCCTTTGCGAGATGTAACATCGTGGATATATATTGGAATTGCCGATCTCGTGTCTGCTGGGATGTCAGCGAATATTATTGGGCTAACAGGCTTAATACTGAAGTAAATATCAACTGCTTCATAAGGGAAATTAAGAACCGAACTAGACTTGAGTAGCTCGTGTTTGGCAACAACGGTCTTATAATCAGATCCATCGATAGACGCTTGGCATTCAAGAGTTGAGTCTGGTATGGAATGGTATAGGAAATTCCATGATGAAACACCCAAATCTGCTGCTGAATATGTTCCAACTGGAGTATTTTGTATTTGATCATCATCACCAATCTTTCCAAGTGTAAATGCACCGCTGTTGTAAGCTAAATTTTTAATTGCTCTGTTGAAGTTAAGAAGTATTCCTTTCTTTCCTATTGCCTTCTTAACAACGAGCTTGTGCAGTGATATTTCCATGTAGCTACCGGACTTTTCTGCAACGAAGTCAAAATTGTTGTAGCGGTCGTACTCAGAGGCCATAGCGTTAGTAAAGTAGTGATTCTTGGACAGTTTGTACTGCTCGCTTTTCTTGCGAGTCAGAATTGCCCAATTACCATCATATGTAGCTTCGAAAGCAATGAACTTATCATCGGCTGAAACACGATATTCTTTTCCGAGCTTAACTGTGCGACCGGCCTTGGCATTGTGATATACTTCGACCATTGCTGATTTCGAAGCTTGAGCATCCTCCTTAATCCCTACATAATTAAGGTTGAGGAGATCTGAAGCCGGCTTTACATCATTTTTCATGTTAGTATATGAGTCGAATACAAGGTAATTAGTCACTTGACGAGCTTTGAAGCGCCAGAAAAAGTCGGATGGAGCATTTGGTACAACAAGATATCTTCCAGTATTAAGTCTGGAAGGCTCCTTAGGTATTTGCTGCCACTTAATTGCCGTTTGTGCAAGAACTTTATTATCATTGGTGACAGCTTGAATTTCGACGATATGCTGAGGATGAGTGAATGTGTAACCTGAGATGGATAATGATGGATTTATGACATAAGATGTTAGATCAGATGAGTAAGAACGCGAAGATCCACGTTCCTCAGAAGTAAATGGATCTGCAAGACACATCATTAATGGCCTACATGTCCAAAGGTTCCATGTATGATCATAATCCTTGATTATGGTGATATCATGATATCTAAATCCTGAGAAAGTGAATCTAAGGTCGAGCTTTGGTTGCATTGATCCATATAAGAACGGTGAGGCGCATTCTTCCTGGTCAAAACCGAATTTAATAGGGACATATGGGATAATATGAATCTTTGTTTCAAGATATTTGACCTTTCCTGCCGTTAATGCAATTACAACTCCCATATCAACAGTTGGTGTCATTTCAAATGTGCAAGAGAATATCTGCTTGAGGGCTTCTTCAATGGTTGTACCAGATTTGACAGGGGTCACGGAAAATTTCACCGGACCATCAATGAAGCCTTTAGATGTGGTAACAGAAACAGATTTTTCGGCCTCAACAATATATCCTCGATACCATTCAATATGTATTGGTATGTTCAAATCGATGGCATTAATAGAAATATCAGCAAATAAATCTGTTGTTAAACCAACACCGATTCCAAAAATTTTGAATGATAATGAGTTAGGAATATTATATGTTCCACTGTAAACTTTCAGTTGTGGAAGATTGTAACGATAACCATCTATAATGACTTGTGCACCAACAATCGCCTTAGTATTAAGTGTAGCTGTGAGGGATAGCGATCTCATGACAATATCTATGTTTACTGTAATTCTTGCACGAGCATATGCACCAGCGCCAATTTTGAGATGATCATTTGCGTATGTATTTTCCGGTCGACCTGCAGTGAAGGGTTCACCGTTTGGATTCCACTTGTATGATGTACTAACTTCTTTGCTGAATGCTGGATCTGCTTCACTTACGTATCTAATATTTGAAATTAAATCGAGAGCATCCACTTTTTGGAATTTATAAACTTTTACGTTATCTTGTGTTTCGACTAATTCAGTAAGCATATACATTTTTTGTTTCTCTGAATTTGTAAATACTTTGTTTATCTTCGAATCTGCGTTTTCTTTTTCAAATAATGCAATATGAGATTTATCCTTTGCAAAGCCAAGAATATCCTCGGACAAATCACCAGTAACACCGTAACGAATTGTATATTCATAGCCATTTTCAGAATATGTTGTAGGCTTAAGATCATGTAATTTCTTAATTGCCTGCAGCTTCTTCACGTTTGCATTGTTTTTAGCTGCTTGGATTAAATCGTAATAATCTGAGAGAGCAACAATAAATAAAAACATTATTTGTTCTGAATAGCTTTTAGGTAATTCTGAAGTTTACATAAATCTTCAGAGAGGCTTTGGATAAATCATTAAAAACATATGCATTCAAATTAGAATTCATTCAGGATACTAATTATCAATTTTATGATTGATCCGAAAGGACCATTCTAGTCAAAATCTTGACAATTTTGTCTAAATTTTGACACGTAAATTACTCTCAAATAAGTTATTTGATTTAAATAAGTTATTTCATTTAAATATATATACTACATGCTGAATACAAATACATCATTAAATTTATTTTTGCACCGTATATGAATTTGAGGGTCAGAAGTGAATCTGACGGTCATCTCTCAATTTTAGTTTACAAAATAATGGTACCACTAGAAAGGTTGTATTTCGATAATACTATATATG
>MRSU01010992.1:0-15884 GCA_008369845.1 Trichomonas gallinae
GCATTTGGAATACTGACCTAAGCCATTTCCTTAATTGAAATACGAATAATGGACAGGTATCGTTATTCGCTTTTTGGGGCCTTAGCCATTTTGGCCGATTGTCGAAATTCGAGGGGGTTAATCGGCTACCGGAGACAATAGGACTAAAGTCCATTATATCAAAATTTATCAGATTTGATTAAATATAAAAACATTATAAAAGCTAGTTTAAGGGTCCGCTACGCGAACAAATAGCGGTCTCAATTTTTTAATACGGTATTGAAAATTATCGTTTTGCCCAGAAAAATAAACTCACCTTTTTAAGAGATCTAATGCACTAACAATATGCACCACTTTGTAGGTGGTGCTAGTATCTAAATTATTATTCTCTCGCTTAATTTTTTTTAATTAATCGGCCCTAATACTCACTTTTAGAGAGGTCAACCAAAAATAGACGATAGACCGCTATTTGGCCGGACAGGACCCTTAGAGAAGTGTGCCGGCAGAAAGTTGCCGTAGAAAAGACTTAAAAATATGAAATTTAGATTGCAAGTTATATATTTATGAATGGATCTGCTGTTTATTTGCGGATTGCATTGACATCACTTCATTATTAATCTATCGGACTTACATCACTTATCGCATATAATACTTATTAAATCTAATAATACAACATATTAACACGCTTTTATCATAATTGAATGCTCGATTTGAAAAAATTCTTGGTGCTTATACAATTTTTAAGAAGTTGAATAAAGTGAGCATGAAAAGAAAAACTCACAACTCAATCTGGTATTTTTAGTATTATTGATAATCAATACAAGGAAGGGTGTCACATTTTAAGGTTAAATTCTGGTGAAGTCCATGAATATTAACTTTGATGTGAAAAAATGTTGAAAAATATAATCTATATTCCTACAAAATATCATATCATATAAAAAAATTAGGGATTTCAACCGACACACTTGTAACAAATATGTCCAAGGCAATACAAAATAATAAAACATCCCATAAAAACACCATTATATCTCAGTGTCTTCCTTGGGCGGATCATCTTATCCGGAGATAGCGATAAAAATGAAATTGAATGAGACGTGTGATGTATTTGAAATTAAAATACGCTATTTAATATGAGAAATACAAATATATTAGAAAAGATTTCGATAATTGTAAAACAAAAATAATCAATTGAAAATAAATAAAACGTTTTAGAGCTAATTAATGAGTAATACAATTGATTCTATAGCTATATCCATAGCTGTCACAATAAAATATATAAACCGTTGTGTTACATTCATTTTGATTTTTCTTGTTCAAAAATCATATTAATATCATTACTAGAATATATCGAAAGTATTCTTCACAATTCATGTCAAAAATTAAATTTTCATCTTTTTCGTATAAATATTATACTAATCACCATAAACCTATTTTTACATTAATAAAAATTATAACTCAAAACTATAATTCACTATATACATACAATTAACTTTTCAATAAAATATATTTTCATCATCCGTACAAATATTATATCAATCATTTTAAACTTATTTTAGCATTAATAAAATTTTCATTCAAATTATTTCAATCAAAAAATTATTAGTCATTAAAAAATATATAATTCATTATTTTGATTACAATTAAGCGAAAATTAAATTTCATGAATTTAACCGTTTTATTTATATTTTAATCATCTCTATGCATATATTAAAATTACACTAAAACAGCAAATCATATTTTTCATTCAATTTTGTATGCATCACAAAATCTCATCACTTTCTATGTTGTTGTTCTCATTGCTCTACCGCCATGAGCGTATTACTTTTGATCCGCCTACAAATTTCTCATATTATTGGGCTGATGTAATCAGAGGATTCACTATATGGAACCCTGGAGCATTTGCAAACTTCGATGTGAGATTTAATAATCCTGGGTTTTCAGACACAACCTCATATGCGGACAATGGCTACTACACGTTTGTGACAGTTGATAATGATATCTTTACAAACCTTCTTGGCCATGATTACGGAACAAAAGTTATTAAAAAAGTTAATTTTAGTACAAAACTATCTCAGCCGATAGGTCCAGATTATCTTCTTATTGAGTACATTGTTCGCAACGAAGACAGTAACCCTCACACAGTTAAAATTGGCACATATTGTGATATCCAACTTGCTAAAGATGACTATGCATCTCTTTACCCTATAATTACTGATGGAGTTGTTCGAGGCTTATGGATGAAAAGTGATAAGGTAGATCCAAGATGGCACCCCCAACCATCTAATCTTTCTTTAGCACTTATCATTCGTAATGGCTATGGAGTTCGCAACGTTGATACATTTTGGTACGGTGATTTTCTCGATTACCAAGCCAAACTTGTAACGAAAGACAATTTCTTGGTCGAAAAGACAAGCTACGAAAATCAAACCGGCAAAGATTCAGTTTTTGTTTTCGGCTGGAAAGACACTGATATTTATCCAGGCGAGACACTTTCATTTGGTTTCCTCATTGGTTATTCTCAACAAATTAAGTATCCTGCTATTATTAAACTAAACAAAGAACTTCCAACGAACAATCTTCCAAACACAGTCGTTGATGTTGATGTCAATGTTAGAAATGGAAATATATATCAAGACCATCTTACACTCAAATATAAATTCATTAATGCAAACAATCAAACTGAAATTAAAGTTGTTGAAACATTCGATATTCAATATACACGTGATGTAAAATTCAAAGTCAAACTCGGACCTAATGTAAATAAGCATACATTGGAGATCTGGGCTGAAGATGACCACAATCTCAGTTCAAATGTCATCGTTAAGGACCTCCTCGTAAACCAGATACCACGCCTCACTATCCTCAACACAATCAATGACAAGTACTACACAGGTGGAATTGTTGAAGTTCAAGGCAGGCTCTGGGATGACTCTTTTGCATCTATCACATACCAGTTCGATGATGGTTACCGCTATGATGCTGATACTCCTATCCAGTGTAACGGTGCTGAAATACCATTTAGAAAATCATTCAACCTTAAGGAAATGAGCTATGGACCACACACACTTCATATCTGGGCTACAGATGAGTTCGGTGTTAAATCTATTATTTATAGTTTCAACTTCACCTATGTCGAGCTTCATGCACCAGAAGTCGAATTATATCCGTTCGAAACCGAAAATCGCCATTACAATGATTACGTTGAAATCAATGGCAAAGTCAGAGATATCGATTATGACGACACTGTCACACTTGAATATCTTCCTGAAAATGATGATCCTCTTTCAAGCTTCATCGAATTTGACACTAAGCATTCTAAAGGCGATTGGCAGAACTTCACCCTCCGCATTTTGATTCCACCAAGCACAACAAATGGCACAAAATACATAATTATCAGAGCCAAGGACCAGAATGGCGCTATTTCACCATTTGCATATTATAATTACACATTCGTTCTTAGGAGCGTTACACCAGCTGCAACACCATCCAATTTTGAACCACTTCCAACAAGCTTACCACCAGACTACACAGGTCCAAAAACAGTAACAAGTACATCAACATGGATATATACAGACACAACAGATGTCAATGGCAATCCATCCAAGACCTGGATAAAAACAAATACAGCCATTACCATCTCTACAGAATCAGGTGTCAGTCTGAACGAAGGAGATGCTGCAGCTATTGCACAATCTGGTATTAAAAAGAAGAATGAGAAAGATAAAAGTTTATGGCTGATTGTCGGCATTGCTGCTGGTGTTGCTGCTCTTGTGGCTCTTATCGCTATTGCAATAATTATTCATGAGGCAAGGAAACAACCAGCTGAGTTCAATCCTGAGGATGTCGAGAATCTTGGTAATGATGCAGATGGATTAGAGGTCATGAATGATAATCCAATTTATGATAAGAATGCAGTTGATGACCCATTCGCTAATGAGTTCGAAGATCAAGCAAATGATAATCCAGCATATGTATAAGTATTAATATTAATTTTTCACCCAGATATTTAAAATTCATTTTAATTTATTTCGATATTTTTTAATCAGATTATGTTCAATATGGTTTCCATAAGGTCATCGCTATATATTAGATTTATTTTTAATCATAATGAGAGCGATTTATTTTCGATAATTAGCAAAAATAAATTACATCATATATGTCAAGTCTTGCATATAAATCCTCAATGTTCTGTTTCATATATCAATATGTTTGCGACTAATTCAGCCAATTTAGCATCTAACACTGTGGTAATTTTTTTTTTGACATGTAAAATGTAAAATGCCAAAACAAATTTTACAAAAAAAATATAAATTCAGTTTTTGACATGTAAACATTAGTCTGATAAAATAAACTTTACAAACGAAAGTTTACAAGAAACCGTTTGAAAATTAGATGTTTTTGTTGTTATCTTATCACAGTTTATCGGCAGACATTTGCCCATGCGAAGTCCACCAGTCGCGTAATCCAGGATGCTGCTGCAGTGGTATAGAAAACAGAGCTGATTACCCTGCAGGCTGTTATCCTGATTTTCCGGATTCAATTCTTCCATCATGTCCTAGTAATCACTTCGAATCTACTCTTCCACTCGCAAACTGGCTCCTCCAAGAGCTGTTTTGCGTCGCTTTCGATCACCGCGATGTTGCCAATGGAAGAACTGCTTATGTTTACTCAACAGCAAACACAACATCATACACACCAACATATCCAAATGCAACAAGTGAAGCCAAAGAAAGTCAATCGTATCTTCCTAAATCTTATATCTACGATACAGTAGGAAAAATACTTTTATTGCCAACAGCATCATCAACATCAGTTTGCACACAAAATTTGCCATTTGATTTTCTTTATAACATCGATAATCAGGATTGTTATTCAACATCTGGTATTACTCTTGCGACATTCCAGAACTGGAGTGTTGCTGAATACCCAGGATCCTCAAACAACGTCACATTAGTCTTCAATGGAGTAAATCAGACAAATGTTACAGATTGGACAACAAAAATTAAAAATCTTTTAATCACAGTCGAATATGAGTCATCAGGAAATCACAGCATCACAGCTATGTACTTTAATTACACAGCATACGCTTCTACAGCTACTGGTCCATTTAAATTCACATTAAATGTTCAATATGTTGAATCTGGCAGCTCTATTACACTTTCCAGTGGTCAGATTGGCTATGCATCCAACTCTAAAGTCATTGTTGGCACATATACAGTTTCGGGCAACAATACAAATATCACACTTTATGATGATCTTTCAAAGAACGTTTTGCCTCTTCCAATCGGCAGCACTTGCGATGGTGCTTCATATTCACCACTCAAGTTCGGCGTTGATTCACTTGGTGGCTGCAATTCAAATTACAACACAACAACAAATCCACTTAAGAAGAATCTCGCTATTGCAAAGATTGGAGAACCAAACCCAGAAAATCTTCAGGACTGGTTTTTGTTGGATTTGCCAATCACTTGCGGAGATAATTCATATTATAAATATGTTTTCTATACGGAGAAGAACGGCACAGTAAATATGCCGATCAACGTCATCAACAAGGTCGAGTTAACATGCGAACCGCTGCCAAACAGCCTCAAAGGTGCAATGGTTTCTGCGACATTCGTTGAAACTCCACAAAGCGAAGTCAAATACATCGGCAAGTTCCCACTCAAGCTTGTCCGTCTTCCTGTCGACTTCTTCTATCCATTCTCCAAGCAGGCAACTACTACTTCTTCTTCATCCAGCTAATGTTAAATTATTATTTGAAAGTGTATTTTCATGTCCTAATAAAATAAGTTTTATTTATAAACACATCACACAATAAAATTATTTAAAAAAAACACAATTTCACTAAAATATTTTATAAATTTAAATAATATGAAATTTGTATAATTTTGTTATTAAATCAAGAATCTTATGTTGTAAATTGAATGTAGATCAATGATTTAAAGTCGGAAATTCAAAATTATTTTTGGAAAAAATAATAAATGAGTTAATAATAAAATTACCATTAAATTCAAAACAATGCTTTGTATTATGACTGTCAGGGGATGATTTGAAGGTGAAATAATCAAAATATAATATGAAAAATATTAATAATGAAATCATTATAATATTGTTATTAAATTCAAATTCTTATGCTGTATGATGAATATTGGCGGATGATTTGTGAATAAAAAATCAATATTTAATTTCACAAATTTTATAAACGAAAACATTATAATACTATTATTAAATCCAAAGTTTTATGTTGTTTAATGTATGATTGTCAATGATTTGAAGTTGTAAAACCAATTTAAAGTTTTTGATTCTGAAATTCAATGCATAATGAAGTATTTTGAGGTATTGAATGAAAAATTAATGTATGATTTATAACAAAAAAGTGAGTTTTAATATCTAAAAAAATAGTTTAAAAATATATGATACTACAAAACCGATTATTGATCATCTTCATCATCTACATCATTATCTAAGAACAGCTTATATCCAAACAACATTGCCTGCATAACAGGATTCTGCTCCTTCGGGCGGCCATTCAGGGCAATAACAAGACGTACAAGGTTATCAACTTGGCGAACAGAGAAGTCGTAAAGCTTCTGAACGTCGTTCTTCACTTGAGAAGGTGATAATTTGATTTGAATATCCATTCCGAGAATGGAAACGATAGCTCTTTTGATTATTTCTGCGTTCTCATCGGATTCTGGAAGATGTTTAAGCATGTTTTCTTTCTCTGTGAGATAATCTGCGTCGAGATAAATCTTTCTAACAAATGGACGAACGAGGAGCTCCAAGAACATTGCAATAGCGACATCACCGCTGATATCCTGATAGCATGCGATAACAAGAGCAGCTCTAAGTATATATTTAGACAAATCTGGTAATAATGTGAGTTTTTCTTCGCAAAGCCTTTGAATAAGCTCCGTCAATGTCATGTCACTCGTTGTTAGATCATCGGCCCAGTCGAATGATGGACTGACAAACAAGTTAACGAGCGCTGTGAACTCTGTATTATCTTCTGGAATTGTGGATGAGACAACGAGGCGTGAATTTGTGACCAAAACACGAAGGAAGTGGTCAAGAAGAGTGGAGCAGCCGAGAATATTGACTAATCGCGGAATTAATTTCTTCGAATTATCATCATAAGCTAAAGCTGCGATTGCTGTAGCAAACGACAAATCAAATGATGTGATAGCATCCTTGAAAGCAGCCATTGGTCCCATACGTGGATCTGAATTTGATAAAACTGATATAAATGAATGGAACTGGTAAAGACGTCCTATTTTTGGTGCCTGAGTAACGATGAAGTCTTGTGCGTTCTTCCTTTCTTCATCTGTGCCGAGGAAACGAATGGAAGGTGGTAAAGTGATTGGAGTTGTTCCATCTTCTGGAATAAGTGGAATTCTAACAACATTTCCGCCGATAGGAATGACAAAGTTGTAGTATCCATCGATATATGCTGTAATTGGCGCTGGTTTGAATTTGGAGTTTACAACTTCAACGGGAACGCTGCAAAGAGAGAGTTGAGAAAGAACCGGGAAGTTGAGTGGAGCGATTTTACCTGGAATTAACTTGCGTAAAAACACGTAAATGAGTTTTTCTTCGAAATTTGGATATTTTCCACGAATAATTTTGTAATGATTCTTTATAACGTCGAATAACGGCTGGTATGCTATAGCGTTTGGCTTTTTCCAATCTGTTTTGTCGCGATACTGTTTTAGCAAAAATAAAACTCTTTTGCAAGTCTCAACTGCCTGCTTATCTCCCTTCCCAAGATAGAGCATGTCACCAGTCTCATTGTGGCACGCAATTGCAGCGTCCATGGCGCTGATAAGCTCAGGAAAAGACATTTAATGTTTTTTAGTTTTTAGTTTTAACGGCCTCCGATTTTTTTAATCAAAAAACTCTACAACTCATAATTTAGATTTATATATACATATTATTGCTATATTTTCATTTTTAAGCGTTTTTGTAAAATATTTCATGAATTATTTTTATTATAATCAATTTAGATTTATTCAATATTATAGCATCATCATGATCTACATATATTTTGATTCTCAGACTTAGTTTTTACAATATTTATATTGAATAAATAATAATATCAATTTTGAATCTTTTGCATTAAAAATATATTTAATACTTATCAAAAGAAATCAACTATATCATAGTTGATTGTTCAATTTCTTGAAAATATTCAAATTGCAAATCACAACATAGGAACTACATATGTCATTATAAATATTGCTAAAAGTCATACGTTTAAACAAATAATCGAATATTGATTTGTTAATTTTAAATTTGAGAATAATTTTGTAAACATGCAGCTCAAAGAGAAAATAGTAAACTTGCTCAACAAATGATCTTTAATAAAATATAAAAAATTGTGAATCTTTGCGCTAAATATTATTTCTCTATATAATGCAAGTATTATTGAGTTAGTGTCTATAAAAAAACCTTAGATAAACAATGTATTACTTTAACTTAAAAACAAAGATGATTAGAAACAATCTAGAAATTTAACATACAAAAATATATATTAAATACATGATTACTGGAGAACTTTGAGCATTTCTTTGATCTCATCGCAATAAGTATATTGAAGTGCTGTCAAACCTTTAGGATCCTGGATGTTTGGATTTGCGCCGTGCTTCAATAGTTTGATGGCCATCTTCGCCTGCCACTCTTTAGCCGCGTGCATCAGCGGGGTAGATCCGTATTGGTCCTTGGCATCTAGTTTGGCGCCGAGCTCAATAAGCTTGTCGAAGACATCATAGAGTCCATTTAGGATTGAAAAGATCAGCGGCGTGATACCTCCTGGCATAACTTCATCGAGTTCTGCACCATGTGTCGCCAGCAGTTCAAAGCATTCATAGTTCTTGCTCTGAAGAGCGTTGTACATTGGAGAGACGCCCTTGTTATTCTTCTTGTTGACGTCCGCGCCTTTCTCAATCAAAACTTTCATGCAGTCTGGATGGCCTTTGAGGGCGGCCCATGCAAGAGCCGTGTTTCCGCTGTTGTCGCCGTGATCAACGTGTGACTTTATCTCGCATATGTACTTCACGACGTCAATAGCGCCATGCCTTGAAGCACGTATGAGAGCGTTAGTACCTTGCTTGTCTTTCGTTGAGACTTTAGCGCCTTTTGATTCCAGGAATTTAACATAATCAACATTGTTGTCACCAGCTGCGCGAAGAATTGCTGTCATTCCGGCATCGGAGCGATCTAGGAGCACGTTCTTGGACGTGCCGAGCCAGGCCAGGAAAAGTGTGTTATGTATGCGGAGAGCGAGTTGAATGTCATAAGTAATTTTGTGATTTCCAAGAATTACACTTAATGCGTCGTTGTGATGATATTCAATGGCTGTGTTGACGAATCCACGAAGTGAAATGCCTTTCTGCTGGCACATCTTAATATAAGCTATATTTCCGCTCATTGCAGCATATTCAGCAACATCTTGGTCGAATTTGCACTCATTCGTCAAAAGCCACTTTATAACTCTATCTGAGTTGAAGTACATAGCAAAACCGAGAATTGGGGCGTCTTTTCCATTTAATGGAAGTTTTGAGCTGAAAACACCAGCGTCAATTGGGGAACCAATGACTCTGTCGAGGTCATCAGATCTGATGTAATGCGAGAGTGATGTAAGCTGGAATCCACTTTCGAGCTCTTCCGCGGTCAAATCTAATCTGCCACGAGTTGATGAATCTGTTGGATGTAATATTTTCTTTTTGATCAGATAGTAAACGAAGTTGCAGCCATCTAAAGGCTTTGGAGGTGGTGGAATTTGTTTAACAATTTGCGCGAGGAATTGCCATGAATGCGGCCTGTGCTCAGCAACATAAACGATTAATTTGTAAGCGAAAATCAGTTTAGGACCGGAAAATTGCTCATTTATAAGTTTTACAGCGATTTTAATATGTTCATTGCAATGATTGAACAGCATTTCCTCTAAACAGTAATAATTTGTTAGCTCCGGTGATTTAGAAATCAATGTGACATTGAGAGTATCAATAGTTAAATCAGTTCTTGGTGTTTTCATATTTTTTAGAATTTACAATCACACAAAAGTGCGAAGATTTATAGCAAAAAAATACGTTTTTTAGCTTACAATCTGTCATGTAATTTTAATTTACATAGCAAATCAATTATGATATCTGTCATGTAATGATAATTTACATTGCAAATCAATTATGATATCTGTCATGTAATTTACATTGATTAATTTACAAATCAAATTGCAAAATTGAATTTTTTGTTTGTAAATTATATTTACATGTCAGATAGAATTCTTCGGAGGTATGAAGATATGTGAATTATGAGATTAAAATACATACATGTATAGTTTCACTTTTTACCATACAACTATATGCTATTCTTTTAGATGTTTAATATGATTCTGAACATTCATTGAATAAACTAACACAATGAGGCCCTCAGCCATGCAGCTCTGATCTCCTTATGGCGCCATCTCTAAATAAACTGTTTTATTTTTCATTAAAATCATTCTTCAGCAAGAAAGCTTATAATGATTCATACATTTCATTTTTGATATTTTGTTTAAAAATGATTTTTTCTCCAAAATTACAATGCTTATACAATAAAATAAATAATAAATTTGGCTCGACTTTACTAAATAGATTTTATTCAAATAGTTTGATGATCAGATAATGAGTATTTATTTTTTGTGAAATAAAATATGCAAAATTAAACAGGGAACATTATGAAAATAGTTTTGTAATACATATTATTGTTTATATTTGCTGTAAAAAGTCATATTTATTTATTGATTGGATGCGCTCCCAATCAATAAACGATGAAAAACGGACAATAAGCAATTTATCAAATTCAGACAGCCTCAAAGCGAAGAGAAGCCACGTAAAACGATACACTCACTCAGATTTTATCCAAGAACATCTCGAATTATTTTATGCAGGTGAAAAAGAACCGATTGCATGCCTTAAAATGTTTATAGAACAAATAAGCATAATGACAGAGAAACAAAGAGAACCGTTCGCAAAATCCAGTTTTAACTATTCTTTATTCTTGGAAACAATTTTAAATTATCAAAGCGAAGAAGTGCTATTTTTAGGCCTGAGAGTACTTGCAGTATTATGTAAATACAGAAATCCTGCAAGAAATGCTTTTTTGACTGTCGATTTTGCAAATTTAATCAATAAAATCTACTTAACAAACAATGCTCAACCATGTGCTGATTGCATATCCATAATATCGCATTTTATTGAATATAAGTACCAAAATTTCGAATTTTTCTTAAATAACGGTTTCTTGGATCGAATACAACAAGTTACTCCTACAGCAGATGGCATATATATCATACAAGAAATGTTTGAACATAATCCTGAGACCCAAGAACAGTATTTTGGATTATTGAATTATTTTATAACGACAACAGACCCAGAAGCCATCCAGCAAATGATTGAGCTGCTTGAATACCTATATACAACCGGTGCAACGGACGAAATAAAATCATCAGCGCTGAATTTATTTATGGAAAACTTTAATAAACTACAAGTACAGGACGATCTGAAAGTTATGGAAAGGTTCTGGGATTTCTTGATGCTAATACCATTAGAAATATCAACAGTTCCTAAAGATTACGTTAAAACAATTTTATCTCTATTAGAAAAAGTTAACACATCTGCAGCTGAAGCGAAAAACATTTATTCTGATTTTGTCCGTTCTGGAGCCCAGTGCATTAGACATTATCACGATGCTTGGTGTGGCGAAATTGATTATGAAGTTTGCAGAGTAATGAAACGATTCGAAGACACTTTGACATTTGGAGTGACTGTGAGTACATTCAATTGCTTCCTTTATTACTTCCATTTTGCCGAATGGTATGATTCTTCTATTGGTGATCAGATAGAGAGACTTTGCGAGAACCAAAGAATTGCTTATCATGCATTGCCACTTGTTCTCCAAGCATTTGAAGAAATAAAGTCAGATGAAATTTTTGATTTAATTCAACGCCTAATTCCTGTTGCTGAACTACATGTATCATCAACAAATGAAAAATGTGCCAAAATGGCCGAAGAATTCATAAATTCTACAATGGAACTTGAATAATTTTATTTATTAAAGAAAAATAATAAAGTTTAATGTGTAAATTGTGTTTAATTGGAAAAGTTAATCTTATTAAGATCGGAAAAACTACCAATGTCATCATAAAAAATGTTATATGAAATTTAGAGTTCCTTTTTCTCTTCTGTAGCAACTGGCTCAGCTTCTGTTGTTGTTGTTTCTGGAGCTGGTGTCTCCCTTGGAAGGCGCGCGCCAAGAACTGTTGCGAAAACGTTGTAACGTGTCTTGAGGTTATCGAGGACCTTGTATGAGGCCTTGCGCTCATCGAGGAGTGTCTTGATCTTGAGAAGATCCTCCTTGCTCTTTTCAATACCATTCTTAACGATGCGCTCCATGAATGAAACGTAAAGGTTAGACTGTGGAAGAGCCTTGACCTTTTCGATAGCAGCAGTCTTGTCTTCAGCTGTAACGAATTCCTTGACGGCTTCCTCAGCTTCTGGGATGACACCAACAGAATCAATGAGAAGGCCATCAGCGCCACGCTGTGTGCCGCAGTGTGTGTTGATGAAGTTAGCAACTGTCTCTGGAGAGCGGTCGCTGGCGTACTCTTCGATCTTGTCACCCATGTAGAGCTTGATTGTTGGATATCCCTGAACGTTGGCGTTCTCGCAGAGACTGTGGAACTTCTCGCAGTTGACTGTCAAGAAGGAGACTGTGTTGTTGTCGGCAATGAAAGCGTTGGCGAGGGCCTTCTTCTGTGGGAGCCATCTCTTGCAGTGTCCGCAGTATGGAGCGTAGTATGTGACTAATGAGCACTTTGTAGCGGCGATAGAGTTGTTGTAGTTGACTGGAGAAAGCTCCTTGACGATCTTTGGTGGGCGGAGGGCCTTAGCTTGGATTGTTTCTTCAATGAAGTCAGCGAATCCATCAGCAGTACGCTCGTGGCCTTCGAATGGCTTGCCTGTGGTGTTTTTAGCGCCGTATAAGACGATTGTTGGAACACCGTCGATCTTGTAAGTGTCGCAAATTGAATTTTGCTCTTCGCAGTTGATGCCACCGAAGTCGACATCCTTGAACATCGTGGATGCTTCCTCAAAAGCTTCGGCCATGTTGCGGCAATGTGGGCAGTTCGTTCTGAAGAACTTAACGAAGATTGGGCGCTCACCACCGAGGAGATTTAAGTTGTCTTTAGTAATCTCGAGCACCGTAGAGCGTGCAAGTGTCGCTAAAAAGAACATTTATATAAAAATGCGACCAGATAAAATAAACCATTCAATTTTGTGAAATTTTTTTTTGCGGACAAAGAACCATTTTCCCTCTTAGGCTTTTAGAGGGATAATTAAAAACACAGGATTCGTTTGCAAAAACATCAGTTTTGTTATTTCAATATTTTATCGCTAAAAAATTTGGTTATATTTATTATGGGGAATGAATGAGTTGTATTTGGCAGTCATTAGCAAATGCGCCATTCTTGCATTTTTTGATTTCAAAATTCAAGATTATAATTTGATATGAGTTATTTTATATTGGTTCATATGGTTAATTGCATTGAAAAGAGATAAGAAAAGTTGTTATTTCAGCTCTTTTTAGATTGAATTTTCATTTTCAACTCTTTTTCAAACAGAGAACAATTTGTCCATATAAATTATCATAAGCACAACGAGTAACTTATGATGCGTTTGTAAAATTTGTATATATTTGTTGATTTGAACAATCATCGCTAAAATTATTGAGTTGATGTAAGATATTGTAAGTTGGTTCAGCTAATTAACTACATCGACAAGAGATGATAAAAGCTGCTATTTTTGTTCATTTGATATTTAATTTCTTGAAATTCATCTGAAATACGAATCAATCTTCGCTATCATATCTTTCAAATATGGGCAATAGATTATTATATGATCGTAGAATCATGCTGCTTCTTTGCTTTAAATTTTATTCAATATTATATATCTTAATGATATCAAGTTTTATATATGTAGAAATAAAATATGCTACAAATATATTTCATTGGTAGTCTAATAATAACAAAAATCAAAAAAATTAAATATGAAAAATTTCAATAAACGAATCATATAATAGCTTAATATGGGACACGATATATATGGAAATACACATCAATTTGAAAGAAATTGTAAAATTATAAAAATATATACATACAATTTAGATTAATATTGTTACACAAATAGCTTCTCTGTGAATCCTATCATAATCTTTTCCCAAATATTTTCATTTTCGCAATATAATTTGGAAATTTGTATTTTGGTTGATTGGTCAGTTGGAATCAATTTTGCTATCATTAGGGTTCTGTGGACATTATTCACTATATTCAAATCGCACTTTGAAATTTCTTGAATTTTGAATCCGAGTTGAAAGAAGAATTCGTAGATTTTTTGTTTGACAAATGCCTCAGTTCCATGCACGTCGATAGATATAAAATCTGGTTTGTGTATTTGTTTTGCAATATCTGAAATATGTGACATTGTCTTCAGTTTTTTGCGTCTCATTAGTTCATTTCTTATACTTGTTACCCACTGATCCTTTTCTATTTGGTCAATTGAGATTCTATTCTGTGGAATTGGCTGAAGCAAACCTTCAAGCAGAGAAATTGCGTTTGGATTCAAATAACGCGGTATTTCGAGGTGTGTTTCGGATATGATTTTCTTGTATCCATTGTATTTTTCTTCTTCCGATGAATATGATTGAACTGAAAATGGAAGAATTCCTGTAAGCAAAAATAGAAGTGTTACACCCATTGCCCAAATGTCGGCTGCCTTTGGATGTTGTGAGGAATCGCGTATATAGAGCTCTGGCGCTTGATAATTTAATGTTCCATAGGATTCGATGATAGTTTCGGAATCAATGCTTTGTAGATGCATATAATTAGACAAAATATATTCATTTTCAATGCATAGTATGTTTTCTGGACGAATATCAAGATGAACTAGATTATGACTGTGTAAATATTTAATGGCATCGACAAGATATAAAAAAATTACACCAGCATCAAACTCTAGTATCTGCTTTCTCGATTCAATAAGTGAAAATGCGTTTTCTTTTGAATAATCGAAAATTAAATAAGTTAATCCTTTCAAGTATACGCGGCGAACTAGTTTTTGCAGATAAGGATGTGAAATATCATTTGTTAATTCGATCATATTCCTCATATTCGCAAATTCACGATTATTTTTCATAGATAATTCAGAAAGATTGATTTCGAATGTAATATACTCATTACTATTTTCCGTTGACACCGTTTTATACTCCATATGTGTTCCCCTATCCACCGAATTATCAAGAACGAACTCTCCAATTCGTTTTCGCGAAAAATCCATTTTGAAAAGTGACAACAAATCACATCATTTTTTCATTTTCTATATATGTTACTCATAAATGGATAAACATAACATTGGTAAAAAATTAATATACATTAATCGAGGTATTTTCGAGAAAAAGTGATTTTTAATTTTGAACTTTTAAAGAAGTGTTTCAACTCGCTTTCTGGCTTTGTAATAGGATTTGAGATCTCAAATAATAAGTGCAACAAAAACGCGACAAGATGGAGGAAGTATATCGAGTCACTATTGCAGTGCTTGATCGTTTTATTGTATGTGACATTGTGAAAGATTACACTGATGCCGCATTTCCAGAACAGGTTGCGAGAGGAAACGCAGATATGACTCCTCGCTATTGTCTAACAGAGAAATCATTATATTGGCATTTCAACATATTAAATTCATAATGAAATGGATCAAATAAACTTATATCTACTGTTCTTCAATCAATATGAAAAATGGACTTTAGTCCTATTGTCTTCGGTAGCCGGCTAACCCCCTCGAATTTCGGCAATCGGCCAAAATGGCTAAGGC
>MRSU01010994.1:0-42601 GCA_008369845.1 Trichomonas gallinae
TTGCTTTTGCAAAACATGTGTATTAGAGAGTGGCGACACCTTCAGTGGTGAGTATGTTGGCAGCAATAAAATCCTCGCGATTCATTCTGAAGAAAAGTTTGCTGAAAACGCAAGTCATCGAGAAAGTGGTAAAAGAGTTTCCCCCCTTTTATAACAATTACATATTTTGTATCAGTATATCCTATGAAACTCCGGGATTCATTTGAATCAAAAGATTCATTCTTATCACTGTCGAAACTTTTGAAGATTGCTCTGGCATTCTTAAGTGAGACTTTTTCGACATAACTCCTCAAAAGTCATTGAGTCTTTTTCTCTTCTATCATGGACGTGCCATAAACGAACAATGAAGAATTCTGGATTGAGTAAATTCAACTTCATCATCATCTTGGTCGTTTCTGGGAGATCAATAGCACCTGATTTGTTCTCATCGACTACTTCGAGTAGCTTTTTAAGTGCCACGACAATTGTTGGATTAGGATTGCGACTCATTGTTGATTAAAAAATAATTGAATTTCTGTAGTCAAGAAAATTCAGTAGTCAAGAATTTGATTATGATATAATAAGAATCAACATAATATGTAGGCATGATTTTTTCATTGTTTTATTGAAATGAAGTCGTCATTAAAAGCTGCAGTTTCACAAAACCGTTGCATCACATTTTGCATTTTTTACTCGTTTCAGCAATTTTAAAGTTATAATATGTCATCGTGGCAGTTATGATGGTAAATAAACGGTCATTTTGGCAAGGTGTGGCGTACTTATCATAACAAAAAAAAAAAATTAGAAATTAATCATTGTAAAAATATCGAGAAACTCAATTGCATCACTGACAAAAACCATCATAAACTAAAAATTATAAATATTGTACTATATGAATTCGTCGAATTTTGTCGTGTCGTTTCATGATTTACACTCAAGACACCACGAGACGCCAAGAAATTCCAACACCATGATAATGTTTATTTCAAGTTCATTTTCATTGCATATCAATGATTATCAAAGATGATTGAATGGTTGCTGTTGCGCCCATATATGATGACATGTAAAGAATAAAATTTGCCATGTAAAATGAAATATTTATTTTTGGTTATTTAATATGATTTATATGGCGAAAAGTGAAACTATCTGTGTGCTCACCTCATATCCTAAATAATAGAAGCACATGTAAAAAATAATCGTCGAACGTTATATACAGAAAAAATGGCGGAGGAAGAAAAACAATTTATTCTCGATCCACATGAAGAGGAAGGCCTTAAACTGATTGATTCTATGAATGTCACAACATTAGATTCAAGCAAGGCCAACAAAACATCAACGCACAAACTCTGTTTGAACTTTTATGCATTAATCATTGGAATGCAAACGACAAAGTTCGAATTGGAAATCATGGATGACACAGATATCTTCTACCACTATATTTTCAAACTCTCGAAAGATGAGTATCCTAAATATATGGCACAAAACGAATTAACTGTCAATGACTACCAGAGATTCGTTGAAATCGTTCGTCAATACATCAAGGAATCACAAACTGACACAGAAAATGTCAAAATGCGCTTAAACCACGAAAAAGATGAAGAAAAAGATGTCCTAACTATTTCCATTGAAAAGAAGTTCAGATTCAGTTTTGCTGAAGTCATCAAGTTCGAGTTCTTCAAGCCAAGCAAATCGTTTACAAAGAGATGCGCCCAAGCCCGTTATAATGCCATGCGCAAGGAACTCGTTAACGTCTCTAATAACCTCGAGAATACTCGTGAGAATGTTAAGGCAAGGAGTGTCTCACTCAGACGTATCCTTGATGCTAAAATCGAGAAAGAAAAGACAAAGAAATAAAATGTTATTTGTAACTATTCGAAATCAGCAAATTGATTACTATATGCATGCATTTTTGCGTGTTTAATACCTGATTTTGCATAATATTGAAAATCAAGCCAAAATGCATCATACCATTTACATAGTAGTGTATATATGAATAGAAATAATATTTATTTCAAATTCCAATATCTTTCATATTCCCAATCAAAAATGATGCTTTTCGATGATTTTACAATGTGCCTGTTATATCATGATATGGTTATTATTTGATATTTAAAACATTTGTGAACAAAATAACATATCTCAATCGAAGAATTTTCGGTAAAAAGTTATTTTTAATTTTGTATTTAACATCGACTTTATCTCGCGATGTACCGACTTTTACTCCTGTAATGAAACATAAATTTGACCTAATATTTTCAAACAAAACCTTGATTTTTTTTTACTTCTTCAAAGAAATAATACGCAAATAAATGATATAATGCAACAACTTTTATTCCAAATTTTTGTGTTTTAATTTGAAAAATACTAAAATTGATATTTAACTAAAAATAACCCATAATTATTAATATATAAAACTAGATATGACTAAATCCAAAATATTGGCTGCTGAATTCGACTATTTTTTTATTTTGATATTTTTCTTTACATTGGCCTTTTTTCTTGATGAATTTCGCTATTTTAGACGATAAACATAATATTTCGCCAATAAAACTAGAAACGAACGATTACTTTTAAAAAAAATGAGTGCATTCAGAGAACTTGGTTCTGTTGAAGATACGGCCATGGATGCCGCGAATGCGAAGCTCAGTGCCGTGCAGCGTGGCTACTATAAGGACAGATTCATCGGAGCATTCGTTCCTCACGAGCAAAAACAATTACCTCCAATGAACTTAGGATATTACGTTAGAACTCAAGCTATTTATGTTGCCGTCAAGAAATTCTACGAACTTCACGGAAAAGATATGCAAGTTGTCGTTTTGGGATGCGGATATGATACATTATTCTGGAGGCTTCGCGATGAGAAGATTGTAGTCAAGAATTGGTTCGATTTGGACATGCCGCATATCATCAAGAAGAAATCATCTGTTATTAACACTGAAGGATTCCAGCCTCTTGATAATTATCATCTTTTCTATGCTGATTTGTCAAAGCCGGACATGGTTAAGTCAGAATTGGCAGCCCATGGCTTCGAAGACATCCCAACAATCTTCATTGATGAATGCACGCTGATTTACGTCGAACCAACAGCTGTTGACGAGATTCTCAAGTGGGCATCTGCTCTTAAGTCCAACGCATTCATAAGCTACGGAATGGTTAAGCCAGATGACGCTTTCGGAAGGATGATGGTCAAAAATTTCGATTCTTTCGGCGCTCCATTGAAGGGAATCAGAATGTACCCAACAGTACAGTCACACAAGGATAGGTGCACAAATGCAGGCTTCAAATTCGCTAAAGCCATTGATTTGAATCAAACAATGAGAATTGTCATTCCAAGAGACAATTACATGAAGATAATGCGCTTGGAGATGCAGGATGACCCTGATGAGCTCTCTTTCATGCTTCAACACTATGTTTTGGCTGTTGCTGGATCAGAAAACGAGTTTGTTTCAATCATTTGATTTTGTATATTATCGAAACGCAAGGGTAAATATGAATTTAACACCTTTTTACTTATTCTATTTTAATTAAATTGAAAAAAACTATATCTTGCGATAATGTTATGAAAAAGAAGCTTTAAAATCTTATATAAGAGCTCAAGCTCAATAAATAAGTAAATATCGAAGAATTGAAGAAATTTTCGAAAAATATCAAAAATTTAGTTGTTTTCTTTCGAGAAAATAACTAAATTATTTGATAGTCATACTTTTTGCCTATAAAATTATATTTAACCCAATGAATTTTGGGAGAAAAATTGAAAAATATATATTCATCATTAAGTATTTATATTTGAACCATCATTCGTTTTCCATATGATGATATACATTATACACAAACAAATGGCGTTCAAATGATATCAAACTAAAATTATATAATGAAAAAAACATTAGTTTGAACCTGTTTCTGTTCCATTTTAGACAGATATAATGTGTTACATTAAAGACTGCATCACCAGATTAAAGCCATGTTTTTATAATAAAATAACACAGTATTTTTACAAATAATAAAATAAACAAATAACAAAATTATATTTCATGATATGATTCATGGATCCTAGCTGCAAGATCTGGATTAAATTCTTGTATATATTCAATCATTTTTGTGCTGATGAACTGGCCAGATTGATCAATAGAATTTGGAAGAGATTTCGTGAACTTATCATATGAAAAAGCGCACTTTTGGTACCATATGCAAGCAATTATTAGCGCATCTGTCTTCATTGTTTCTGCAATTCTAACAAAGACTTTGTCGCCTAGATTGTATTTCTCAGAGAAATACTTGAGCGACTGTAATGCTTCTATAACAGTGTACATGAGTGTGCCAGTCTTATATTGCTTGGAGTCGTCGCATATTTTGACGACTTTTGTTATATAGTTTTCCACTTCGTCAGGAAGTTTCTCCAAATTAAATGTGTCTTTGAGCGACTTCTTTTCTACAGCAGCTACATATTCTTTGTAGAGGCTCGTAGTCGACTGCAGGCTGTTGATCGCGAAATCGGTGCTTTTGATTATAGCCCACAGCATCATTTCGCTCGGATTCGCGTATCTGCTTCCTACTTCGTTGACAATCGATTTCTGCTTGTGCATAGTGTTGAGCCTGTCGTCGCCTGAGTTCCTCCTCTGCTTCTTCGGCTGCGGTTTCACTTCTGCCAGTTCTTCTTCGATATCGAGACAAAAAGTTGAAGCTCTTCCTGATAATCCGCCAGCGAATGGATCTTTAATGTGTTTGGATGGAGCATGGAACTCTTCTTTCATGACTTTGTCGTCTGGATTGGCGAATGCGGCTGTTGTTAAGATGTTTTGCTGATTTGTAATTTCTGCTTCGAGACTATTGAAAGATATTGACATGCGCTTGAAGAATCCTGATGACATACGTCCAGTATTCATCAATCTTGATCCAATTGGAGCAAGTGGACGAGAATTTTCATTTGTTGGTTTTTTAGGCTTTTCAAATAAGAATTGTGATGCATAATGGAGAACTGAGTTAAGCTGTGTAATGGACTCTTGGTGAGATTGGACGCGTAACTTCGAAATTAATGCATGAACAAAATAATGTTCGAATTCTTCGTTATTTGTGATACTCTCATTGACAATTGTTTTAAGGAAAGCTTCCTTATCGTCACTCTTCATAGGAATGTATTTCAAACCTATTTTTTGGTTCTGAATAATATCAAAAACGTCTTGGAATTCGGTATCTCTCTGATTTTTAAGCATTTTCCAAAGCCTTGACTGTTGTGGAGTGAGTTCGAACTCGTATTTGTCTCTGTTCTCGAATGCTAAAGGATATTTTAATTCAATACCAGGATGAACGAAAGATGTTGTCTGAATTTCGCAAAAATCGAGAATAAGGGAGTCCTTGTACTGCGTATTGAGAGTCCAAAGTGGATTTATATTCTCTAATCCGAAAGTTGTTTTTTGTTGCTTGATAATATCATCAGTGAGATAAAAATCTTTGCAAGTCATGACTAAATGTGCCTTATTTTCCGCGTTAACGTAAGCCACTGGCCACAATTTCTCGTAAAAACAAGCGTCGTCTGCAAAAATATCAAAAATTGCACGAGTTTGTGGATATTCTGAGTGGTTTGCCAGAAAGTCTAAGAATTCGTTCATTGCATCGATGGTAGATTCGTCACTTCTTCCTGCTGTATTTTCATTATATAATTGTTTGAGAAATTCGCCAATAAAATACTTTGCGAAAGCTCCTTTGTTCGTTTCTATGACGAGACGTGCGATTTCTATGTGTGTTAAAGGCAATTTTGATGTTGATATTTGCAAAGATTTTCTAAAGCACATAAACATGTTTGAATGCTGTGCTCTGTTTCCAAATTTAAAGATTTCTTGATGATAAACGTTCCAAAACGTGTTGCAAAAAGTTGGAATTGCTAAATAAAAGGAAACTAGAAAAGGTCCATAAAATTCGGGATTAGATATCATTATAAGGCGTTCCATGAACAACTTTCCCTTTTCTGCAAACTCCGTTGACTCAAATTGGAGGAAAAGATTTGGAAAAGTGACTGCAGCGAAGTATTTGAAGTCTTTCTTGTTAATTGCGAAATACTCGTTAACCATTTGAGCGAATGTATCAGCTTGATCAATCAGTTTCGATAACCAGCTTAATAAAATTTGATAATAATTTTTTCCTTTCGCAATATTTGAGTTGCATCTATCTGCAGGTGTTTTTATGGAGCAAAATAAATCTTGATATGTTGTTTTTTCTGGAATATCATCCCAATTTTGTGAATAATATCTCAAAAGTGCAACAATGCAGTTAATTCTGTGTGTTTCTTTACGACTATCGTTTCCTGATAACAATATTTTGTTTTTCAATGCCGACGAAAACCAATTATTATATGCAGAATCCGCTTTTGCTCGTTCAAATAGCGTCATCTAAAATTATGTCATGTATTTTAATTTTACATGTCATAACTTTTTAAAATCCGAAATTATTTGTCAAAAATCAAAATTATTTGTCAAAAAATAATTTGACATGTAAAATTTATTTTCGAAAAGTTTTGTCATGTAAAATAAATTTTCAGAATTATTTGTCATGTAAATAGTTCTTTTATTATCTCAGTAACATATTAGTATAATAGCTTTAGGAATTAAATACTACATAGAATATCTGAGAGAGAACAATACATGATATTAATCAAATAACATCTATACATAAGACCATTAGGTTAATTTATGTAACTCAAAAGTCTATATTGTTTCTTTATAATTTCATTATCTTATCAGAATGTTGAGATATGGATCATTAAATTATAATTTGAATGTCAAACAGCGATATTTTTGTCATGTAAAATTGATTTGTCAAAAATAAATATGAAAGATCTGAAAGAACTGCAAGATTTAAATATTGAAACAAACGAAGAATGTTTTGGACTCTTAAGGCACACAGAAATCATATCTGATGCTGATCTTTACAGAACACTCGCAATATATATATTAACTTTAATTGTTATTTTATCAACAATGTTTCTTGGCCCAACATGCTTCAAAACTATCGAAAAAGACTTCAATGCAACAGAAAAATCGCGAAATATTGCGTTTGATGTCAATATAGAAGGATTAGATCCAAATAACAAATTTTTAAAATTCCAGATAAGTTTTCCAAGCGAAAACATACTCGAAAACTCTGAAGTACGCTTTAAACTTGCATTAAATTCGCATCAATATCAAAAGAGCGTCCTCGTTCATGATATTCATTCAAATTTTCAAAATAAAACGCTAAAATTCATTCGTGGATCAAAGTATTCGGAAGCATTACGTGTTTATTCGATTGATAACATGGATTTCACATCAGCAAACTCAACAATTATTATTAGTTTCGAAGAACGAGCGTATCCAGTCCATTTTGTTGCAACAACGATGAGTGCGTCATATACACAACTATGTGATTTCATTCATGGCGTTGGATTCATTATTGGTGCAATAATTTTAATTCGCTTGATTTCTTTTCGCTACAGCTTCTATATCAATGCAATTTACTTCATTCATATACTTCTATTATCGATTGTTTTACTCATTTGCGCAATTCCTCGTCCATTGCTTCAATCTTTTATTAATAAATATCTCGTCACGATAGTTGACATATTTACGACCGAGTTTCTGTTCGTATTCACATGCTTTGTTGGTTTTATACACCTTGATGCAGGAAAACTCGTTAATCAGCAAATTAATTTCACTTGGGCATTTTTGAGATCATTATTCTTCATTGCTTTCTTCATGCTTATGTTCATTTTTTCATACAAATGCTCCATCAAGAACGTCACTGATGAAATTATTTCTCCTGATGTGACAACAACTGGATTCTCGATTGCTAAATATGTACTGATTGCTCTTTATATTCCATTCCTCTATTTGATCAATTATATGGCAGATTCGTATAATAAAGTTGATCAATTCGTCCACTTCATGATGCCAAATGCTCTTGTTGTATTCACAGCAATCACAGAGTTCCTAACACCGAGAATTGTCAACATAGATACTAATTTTTCCTTCCAGATCTACAGTTTTGCTGCTGCTATATCATTTATTTTGTTTTATTCCTTCTTGAACTGGCCCATAATGGAAAAGCCGTAATATCTTGTATTTTGTTTGTTTGTAATAAATTTGTTTAGATATTATCTAAATTTTTGAAAAATATCGAAATCAACACTTTGATTTCATGTACCATATAGTAGTAGTGGACTATATACGTTTGGCAATTTTATGTTTTTTATACGTTAAATATCAAATTATCAAAATTGAAAATTATGTTTTAGAGTCTAAATATTGTTAAAATTTGAATATAAAGAATGAAAAAAGTTATATGATTTAAATGCAATGTGCGCAATCAATATTTTGCAAATGCAATAAAAATATATTTCGTTTTCAACTCTGATAACCATGTGCATTGTTCATATGTGTTTCTAAATAAAGCAAATAAGTAAAAATTTATCTGTTTTCATCGTACAATATTTTTTGAATAAAATTAATATAGAATTTTATTAGGATTCCGGTTCAAAATACACATTTATAAGGTATAAACAGCATTGTTATATGGCTGCTCACTTGATATCAAGCAAAATAAAATATAAAAACATTGAAAATGTGCAATAAACAGGATTTTATCTAAATAGTAATTTTATAAACTTGTAATGGATATCCCTGGGATTATCTCTTGAAAACAACTTTGATTAAAACAACAGCAACTACAGCAATAAGAATTAAACCACCAACAACACCACCAATAATAATATACAAACACTTGGAAGCTGCCTTCTGGTGTTCGTTGGCTTCGGCCAAATCGGAGTTACCAGCAACCATTTCTTGTCTTGCATCTTCTATTGTATTTTCGATTCTGCCGATCTGCTCGTGTTGTTCATCAAGCTTGTCGTTAAGTTGGTTCGTCAAATCGACAAGTGTTGTCATACCTTCGACAATTTCGCCTGCGGCTTGTTGTAAAGCGTTAGCCTCACGCTCCTGGTTCTCAGCTTCAAGTTGGGCAAGAGATTTCGCGCGCTTTTCGGCTTCTTCGGCCTTCCTCTTTTCTTCTTCTTCTTCAAGCAATCTGTGTGGTTCAACCAATCTTTTCGCGACTTCTTCGCACTTTTCCATCTGTTTTCTGCAGTTTGTAAGACATGTTGAAACTTTTCCTTCTAATGGATGCTGTGCTTCTTTTGATCTTAAATCGTTTAATTTTTCCATATAGTCTTTGAGTTTCTTTTTCGCATCTTCCATTGTTTTGTTAAATCTCGCATAAAGTTTTAGATCAGGAGTTTTTTCCAAATCATTGGCTGTTGTAAAAGTACGGCCAACTTGCTTGAAAAGTTGAGCAGCCATTTGATCGAGGGCCTCGAATGTCAGCTCTTGATTGCCAGCACCGCCATTTGCTTTAAAATTACGAATAGACATTCAAGTTTTTTTATTTCTATCGTTTTTATCTAAATAAAAAAATCCTTGTTTTTCATATAACAGAGTAGATCGAAAAAGCAACAAGTTTACTTTTTCAAGGATGGACCACTTTTTGGGAAATTTTGTCATGTAAAGTACTGAAAAGGTTTTATTTGGCAATGTAAAGCGGCAAAAGGCCATATTTGATAATGTAAAGTTCGATACGAACCTACATTTGACATTTGGCACTTTACAACGTCCGATTTTACCAAAAAGTGGTCTTTTCTGAATAATTAGCAACAGAATTACAAATGTACCGATACCTGGCCTTCCTGATGGAATCCTTCGGAATTACACTTTGACCTACTATGTAAGTTCAGTTCTAACCAGCTGCTGACTCCCAAAATCTGACATTTGTCAAAAATTCACCAGGTTACTGTTCGACGCCTATCAGTATAGGTGATTAGAACTGAACTAACCTAGTAGGTAAATATGATAGTATACTGTATCTATAGCCTTTATTGGGAAGGATTCCGCTGGGAAGACCAGGTGTCCGCACCTTTATCTGCTCTAGATTTACGTTATTCATTTTTGACATATGTAAGAAATTGGATGTCGGCATTTTAGTAATGATGCTTTAAAAAAAGTGACTATTTTTTATTGCTTTTTCAAAACGTTTGGTTGGACGAAAAAGTGACTGGTTTACAAAATTACTTCCCTAGTGAAGTACAAAAGTGACAAAATTTTTATAATGGATCCATTGAGTGTATTAGAGGCTGCGAGGGCACCGCTAAGCATTGAAGAAATCAAGGAGTATAGCGGGTCTTTGTTCGAAGAGAATAGAATTGACGCTTTAATACGCTCGGGAGAAATTGCAGAAATTAAAGGAGCGCCTGGAGTATATTGGAGTGTTCCACCTGCTTTAAGGAAGAGATCTAACCAGTCTAGAAAAGTTTTTTCTCCAGCTTCTTCAAAGCAAAGGGAATCTGATACAAAAAAGATCATTGAGTTAAGAAACAAGATCAATACTATATCGGCCGAGTTTGATGCTCTTAAACAAAGAAATTTAGACCTACCAACAGAAAAAGAAACCCAAATGCATATCGAAAGACTTCATAAATTAAACGAGACACGCGATGAAGGAGTTAAACTAGTCGAAAAACTAGCTGCTGTTGATGGAACTTCAGTCCACTCAATATACGAAAGATTCGATATCGATGAAAACATGTTGAAATAAATAAAATGTTGTATTTTACACCTGGAACTATATATAAATACAGATTTTATGTATAATTAAGTTCAATTAAAATATACTACTCCTACATGATATGAAAAAATTTAAACTGATTAATTACCAAGCATCTATCATAATTTTTGTTGTTTTTTATATGATATCATATGACAAATATGATATTGTCACTAAAATATTAAATGAATGAATTGAAACTAAAAACTAGGTTGCTAGAATACATATGATGTTATTTTTGTGGCATATTATATAAAAATTATGGGGTAAAATATATTGGTGTCGCATAATATAAAAAATCTGAAAAATAAGCAAAATATAGTTAATTATATGGTTTATGTGTTGTATAAACAAGTCTCCAAAGACATTGGTTCAATATAATAAATGGAATTAGATAGCTTTTCATTTTAATTTGAGTTTTACCGAAATATTGTAAGTGTTATAGCGAAATATGAAGTAAAAAACGCAAAATAAAAAAGTGAAGCCAAAGATAGATGTCACTTTTTCTAAAAATATTAATGTTGCAAAAGTTCAAGAAATTCATTCTTTCACCATTCGAAAACACAAACTTGGTTCCTCCAGAGTTAGAAATTCCCATATCAACCATTTCAATCCCATCTCTTTTCTACTGCATGATTCTTGTTTCGATTTCTTTTGTCATCATTTCTGCTGGCACCATTTTCTGCTGGGTTCAAGGCATTGACTTCATGCCACTCATTAGAGGTTCAAATGGCAAGCCACAATACTTAGTTTTCGCTCAAGGTGTTTCATATCAAACTGGCGCTGAAGGTTTTATTGCATCTGTTGTTTACATTTTAACAGCACTTTCTTTGCTTTCGGCATGCTACGCTATCAAATCTCCACAAGCTAACGAATCTGAATTTGATTTCTTTACCCAATGCTTATCATTGTTCGGATATTCTACACCTGTCTGGATCATCTGCTCAATACTCACGTTCAGAAGCAAAATAGGATCTTATTTCCCAAATCCTTTCCCAATGAACTAAAAAGCGGATTGATGTGGTCTCTTCTCTTCTAAATACACAGTGTTTAATATATTACTGATTTTAATATAATATATAAAATATATTTACATACAAAAAAATCTATTATTGAGCCTCTTCTAAGAGGCAAAGATGCATAATTGCTGGATAGTAAGCGTATTGTTCATCTGTTTTCAAGATTTTTCTGAGATTTGTTTCGATTTCGTGTTGATTTGCTTTTTCTCCTGCATTTTTAACATAATTATATGCTTCAACGAAAGCATCGAGTCCTATTGCTTTCTCAAGTCTAACGCGAAGCATCTCAATTCGTTCGAAAAGCGACATATTTTCGTCAATGTCTGCTAAAATGCTTGTTCCTGTGAAATAATGGCTTCCAAACTTGTCATTCATTGTTATCGGCTTATCATCTGTCGCATCCGGAGGTTTTTCGAAAATGCTTTGTGCAATTGCGGCCAAAGAAGCGAATTCGTCATCTTCTTCGTCATCGCTGTCATCTGATATGTGAATTATGTCTGAAAGATTCATTTTCTGTGGTGGTGGAACTTCTTCCCCTTCTTCAATAAATAATTCGGGATGTTTTTGGCGAAAAACTTGTTCAAGAAGGTCATCTCTCTTCCTGCGGACTTTTTCTTTGATGTCCTCCTCTTGTGGGGCTGGGGCAACCGGTTCTTCGTCCTGTGGAGGTACTTTTATGCCTTCCAATCTCATTGTCGAACTTAAATCGCTTCCTTGTGGCTTTTGCTTCTTCGGGGACTGTATTTCGAGGTTCTGGAAGTCTCTTTTGAGCTCATCGTCCATCTTTTGCTTCGTGAGAATCTTATTTGGCTTGCATTTTTTAGATTTACGTGATTTGTGCCCTTTCTTTTCAACAATCTTGATAGACTGGTCTAGAATGCAGTGTAATTGCGACATTATGAAGTCAAAGTTGAGAATCTTGTTTATATTCGGACGACGAGATGGGAATTTTTGAAGTAAAGCAGAAACAAGATTTCTGAGATTAGACGAGAATATGTATGGTATAGGCGTAGTGTTTCCCTTGAGTATTTTGCGAATTAACGTAGGAATGCTTTTTCCTTCGTATGGAACTCTCTGCGCGCATAGTTCATACAAAAGGCAGCCGAGGGCCCACACCTCTGTCTTATCCGTATATTGTTTTCCCTGGCAAATCTCAGGGGCCAAAAAGAAAGGAGAAGTTTGAGCAGTTTGCGTAAAATTCGTTGTTCCCATCATTATCCTCGTATTTACCATGCCTGCAAGCTTGAGCATCCCGTTTCGAAGGAAGACAACGTTCTGTGCTTGAATTGAATGATGCAATATTCCTCTGTCATGCATATATTTCAACGCAAGGCATATTTGCGTGAACCAGTCAAGTATCTGGTCCTCATTGAATAACATTCCTTGCGCTTTTTTAATTTTTTGTTCTAAATTTCCTCCTTGCGCGAAATCCATGACAGTATACAAGGAATCATCTTGAATAAACGCTGAATGGTACTTCAATATATTCGGGTGATCGAGTGTCGTGAACAAAAGCTCTTCTTCTAGTACAGAATCCCAATCTTCCCGCGGCATCGATGCTAGGGACTGTTTGCGTATAACAACGTGATGCGTTGTGGACTTGTCAAGATAAAGTGTGTATTTTCCGTTGGAATCTGCACTGATTTCTCTCTGCAATATATAGTTTTTCATTCTATTTTATAAAAAATGGCAAAAATCAAACGACAAGTTTATATTTTTATCGCATATTTAGGATCATTACCTAAAATAAACTATATTTTATTAGTTAAAATTTTCGAAAAACTCATTATTTAATAAAAAATTAACGATTTTTGATAAATTTTGCTATATTTATATTAAATTTTCGGATTTTTGGCATCAAAAACACTATTTTAACCAAAAATCATGAATTATATGAGAAAACAAGTCTATTTTATGCGAAATTTGGCTTTAAATTTTATCATAGAAAAAAGTAGCCAGATGAAATTTGGAAGGCATAGATCGCAGTCGTGCAACTTCCTTCTCATCCTTCCTATATTCAGTATTACACTACTTGGCTACTCCATTTATAGGATTTCTATGATATATATGAACGAAAATTTCAAAACTCTAAACTTGCTATGCTTAGATAAGCCATTAAAGAGCAAATTTAGTTCAAAATCAGATGTTGTTTTCATTAGAGCGCCTATTGTAACGCAACAACTCAAAATCGCGATAAAGTCATTAAGATCTACCGGATGTCAAGCGAATATCGTACTTTATATCAATACAGCAAATATAAAAGAAGCAAATGATTATATTTACCTTCAAGAATATAAAGTAGAACTAATTAACGACTATGATTCAGAAATTGATCTACAAACACTTGAAAAAGAATATCTTGAGAAACATCATAACATCAATAGACTACTTCATGTATCAAATGAGGTAATATTTTTCCAAAAAGACCCATTTTCAGATTTTCGACCAGATCAATTTGCTTTTCTCGTAGAACCAAGATCAATAAAGAGTGTACAACCAGATTATAACAAGTTTCAAACGTGTTTCGGAGAATTAGCGAATGATGTCAAAGATGATTATATAATATCACATACAGTTTATTTTGGCAGCGCAAAACAATATCTTAAAATACTAAATATAACAACAGAAAGTAAATCAATCTACAATTGCGAAACAAACGACAGTTTTAAACATCATTTAAATTATCTTCTTTGGTCGAACGCTTTTGCTAAAAAGAATGTTAATTACACCTTTCTGGGCTGCGAGAGTGGCTTCTTAAACCTTCATTGGTGCGTGAATAATCAAAATGTCGATTTAAACGAAAAAGGCCAAATTTTAACAGCATCAGGGTTTGTTCCATCAGCAATACAGCAATTTAACGAGATTTCGAAGTTAGAAGAATATCTTTATAATATTTGCAAGCTAACAAGGCCTCACAAGTAGATATTATTAATCTTATCGTTAAGAGGAATAGCTTACATTAACTAATTTACTTCCAATTATAATTCATTTTGATATATTTTGTTTTGTTCTTGTTTTTGGATGCTTTTGCATAATTTATAAATACTGTTAGTAATTTCTTATGTTTAAATCAAGTTCTTTTTATTCATTTTTGATGGAAGAATTTAAAGATGATGAACAAATCATTAAAAGTCTTCGAAAAAATACAGTAAAAAAATCGAAATTAAAAGAAGATGATGAGGATTTTCGTATGCTTTTCGCTAACATATTCCAAGATTTTCAAGATTTTGGCGATTTTACACTAGAAAAGGCCGAATTTGTTATTGGTCATCTTGCTATACTACTAGAGGAATATGCTTCCATTGACGCTTCATTTTTAGTTGAAAAACAATTAATGGATATTATATCCCGTTATTTGTTCGAATTATCTTCCAAAAATGAAATCTCTGGGACATTTGACTACGAAAAATACATTCCAGTTGCCGAGTTGCTTTCATCATTATTGAGAATGAAATTAATTTCACAAATGAATCTTTTAGTGTTTAAAATACTTGAGCATTTTCAGCCACTCATTGAAGGGAAGAGTTTGGAAGTATTAAAACAAAAAGAAACAATGGAAAAATATTTATTTCAAAGAAAAAAGCAATTACAAGCTTTAGCGATTTTCTACGAGTTCTTTGCGGAAGGGGATGAAATTCTGCCAAAGCTCTGCCAGAAATTCTTCAATTTTACGACAAAAAATATTTTAGATTTTGATGTTGAAGATGGACAAAGAAATCTTTATTTTGTTGAGTCTTACATCTTGAAACTCAAAGAAATAACGCCAAAACATTTCGAATTAGCTTTATTTATGGCATATACTTGTTTATCATCAGAAAAATCAGAATTATACGCAAATTCAATATACGTGTTGAAGGCAGCCATATATAGGAACATACATCAGGCTCAAGTCTTCTTCAGACACTTCACACAAAAAGTTTTTCCACTTTTACTTTCTGTCGAAGAGGAAACAGTAGAAGCTTGTCTAAGACTGATAGATCAGATCCTTAACCTCCAGGAAGTCCCTTATGAAGAGATCTTGCCTCAAATCCCTGTTGGCTACATCTTACAAAACTTAGAATCATTTAGCGACGTTGTACAAGTAATGGCATCAAAATGTTTATTCAGTATTGCTATGTGTCATCCAATGGGCTGCAGCATACTTTTGGAAAGCAATTTAATCCCAGTTTTATTATCATTATTCGAATCTTGCAGCATGCTTTGCAAAATTGCGTATTTTAAGATAATTTCTGCAATAATATTGACATTGCCAGAAGAATACTTCGTTAAATTCTATTCATGCAATATTGTGAATTATATTTTCGATAGCATTGCAACGATGCCGCGAAAAGATATTGAAGCTGTTCTAATAGGTATAGAAAGAATGCTGGTGACTTTATCAGGAAGTCCTATGCTTGATCAAATAATGAGTGTTTTACAAACAACGGAAATGCTTGATGAACTTGACGCACTTAGTGATCTCAATGACCCGGTTATTTCTTTACGCGTAGATTCGATTTTCAAGAAAATACCTGAATATTCTTGAAAATAATTTTCAAAGGTTCTTCAATTGATTAAATAACGCTCTGTTTGCCGTGAAACTCTGAATTTAGGTACTCTGGGCAGATGAGTTATTGTAATAATAGCTTTGATTGTACGTCATGGTTTATAGTGACGAGTGATCTCTAATTATTTTTGCTATCCCATTAATAGCTTTGATTTAAAGAGTTTTTGTCGAATCCTGAATAAATTAGGTAGCGAACAACATCTGTTTTTTCCCCGGTTGATGCTTCTATAAGTGCATTGTTTTCAAATTTATTCACTGTTTCTTTGTTGTAGCCTCCTTCGATCAGAATCTGAACAAGGTTGAGGTTTCCATATGAATCTCTGACTTCGCTGAGGTCAAGCTTGCAGAATATTTTGATGACATCTTTTTCGCCTTTAGACGATAAGTCTTTGAGCAAAGAGTAGATCTTATTGAAGTCTTTAGTGTTCACAGCTTCGATGATGGATGAAATTCTGGAGTTGCTTGATCTGATTTGCGAGGTAAGGCGGCTGTTTTCGACTTTATGATCCGAAATTTCTTGCTGTAGTGATGAGATCCTGTTGTTGAGTCGAGAAATATCGTTTTGCAGTTTGTTCATTTAAATATTGAGGAATTTTTTTTTTGTCGCTGCAAATTCGATATTATGTATCCACATATCATTTAAAGACTTGATATCGAAGTAATAAAATAGTTTTTACATACTCTGAGTCCAGAGGAATAATTCTTTTTCAGAGGTTCCTGTTGCAAGCATGTTTCCAGCAAATGCTGTGGAAATGACTTCTTTTCCATTGTGGTCCAAGTAAATTGGCTGAACCTGTTTTGTTGTATCAAACATCACGCAAACGCCTTTCGTTGATGGAACAGCTAAGTAAACACCATCAAGAGAAAGCGACATTTTTGCCATAAGATTCTTAACTTCGAGTTTTGGATCTTTCCATTCTCTAACTTTCGTCAGAGTCTTAATATTAGTTTCGCAAACAACGCCATCGAGGCCAAGGGAATACAATGAGTTGCCCTTGTGTTCAATGGAAACAACAGCTTTCGAATGCAATCTTGAAATTGTGTTAACAACTCTTTTTGCTCTTGTATCGATAATTCTGATGCTTCCATCCATGCAACCAGCTGCATATAGCTCTTCTGCAGGGCAAATAGAGTAAACAGCGCTTATTGCGTTGATTGTTGATAGAACAGCTTTCTTAGAAATGTCGTAGAGCTTAACTGTTCGATCCTTTGAGCTACTCAATAGCTGATTTTTAGATATCCAAGCAACATCTGTGCATTGATCTGTGTGATTTGATAATTCACAGCAGAATCTTCCATTTGAGAGATCCAAAATACGAATATATTTGTCTTGGCATGATAATGAAAGGAATTGCGAGTCTGGATTATAGCGAATGTTGTTAACAATTGAGTGAGTTCCGATATTTAATGAAACAGATAAAGACGGGAGGCTCCATTGCTTCAAGAATTTATCATCACCAACAGTAATGAATGATTTGTAGTTTGGACCGAAGCAAATTGCAGGAATTGAAGAAGAATGAGCATCTTTCTTAAGAAGAAGCTTTGAAAGAGGACGATGAGGAATTTTAGCTTTAGTTTCATCAATGTAGGCCTTAGTTTTCCTGGCTTCGTTCCTATATTTAGTAATTCCTTCTTCAATTTCGATCATGTTTTGTTTGAGCCTTTCTGTGTCTTTATTAGTGTTATCTATCTCAGATAAGATGCGCTTGAGCTTCTGATCATATTCAATTCGTTTTTGATCGAGTGTTGTAATATCAGATTCTAAATTTGTAATTTCATTCGTACGTTTGCTAATGGATTTCTGAGTTTTTAATTTTCTTTCGGTTTTGTCTTTGATTTTTTGTTCAAGTATTTCTTTTTCAGATTTTAATTTATCAACTTCTCTAAATAGTTTGACAAGCTGTGCATTCAAAGTGTTGACATCAGATTCACCAGATGTAATGTCTCCTTTTTGAAGAGTTTGAAGATGATTTTCTAGCTCAATTTTTTGAGCTTTGTTTTTATCATTTTCTAATTTGAGCGTCCTGTATCTATCGGATAGAAGGAATAAATCTTGCTCCAGCTGGCTCATTGGCTTCGCATCACGAATTTTCAAAGAATTTAAAATTTCACTCATTTTTTTTGAAAAGTGTCAAACAAATCAGGAATTTGACAAGTAAAGTGACAAAAATTATGACATAACCGTCAATTTTACTAAAAGTAACAATAAAGTTTGACATATGACATTTTTTATAAAGTTCGTCATTTGATTTCGATTTTTCGTCTAAAATAATAATTCTGAACTATAATTTGCTTAAATCTCAAAGTATAATAACACTTTTAAGGGTTTTATTTGCTGTGGTTTTATATAAGCATTATTCTAGTTAAATGCTACTAAATTTCCAATTTTTAATTCATGATGTCATTTGACATTTGACAAAAAAAATCTTTATCATCGAAATCTTGATATATGAAATGTCTCATCGTTGTGATAATATTTTATTTCATCTTCATTTTTATTAAGGTTTATATCTTGTATTTGTTCCCAATGCTTTCAGTCATTCTTAAATATTTATTTACATGACATATTTTCAAAATTACACAACAAAATTTCCTCAATTTGATATATTTACATGTCAAAGCATCAAATTACACAACAAAACTATATATTACATGTCAAATTTAAAACATTAGATATCAAATAAATAATTTTACAAGACATTTAAATTAAATTTACATATCAAAATTATACAAATTGAAATAATTACATGGCATTTTATCAAATTTACATGCCAAAATTTTATATTTGTTGATTTTTATAAAAATCAAATCCATGTATTAGATAGATTCCAAAAATCGAGAAAATTTCGAGTTTGCTAATTTTTTTGCCCTCTCACTTTTTATGGAAAGGGACCAACTTCTAAACTTATTTCAGCCTTTTTCTCTTCCGTGCTCAACCAAGCCGACAGTGGAAGATGGAATAATTCAGAATGTGTGGGATTCTGTCCTTAATATTGTATTTCAAGATACAAAACTTTACTTTTCGATGTTTCCTTACTTAGTTGACTTCTCAAAACAGGTCACAAAGTTCACTGAATCAAATCCAAGTCTCGTTCATGAAAAAATCGAAAAATTAAATCCGGAATTACCAGAAGAAGAATTGATTTCTTTAATTAGATCTCTATATTCGATTCTTCCATTCTTTACTCCACAAAATATAACAGATATTATCGAAAAATCAATTGCAATTCTCAAAAAATATCTCAATGAAAAACAGGATATTCCAAATGACATAATAGATGGAATGAATCTCGCAGAAGTCGGATTACTATCAAATCAGAGCCTCACAGACGTTTATCAAACATTACGTAAATATAATAATACAGAAAACGATTCTGCTGCTTTTATTTTACTTCAGTTATTTGCACAAGATATAATTGATGTCGAAGAAGAAGCAGAAGAAGAATTATTGAAACAATCAATCGATTATTTGAAAAAAGATAAAATTCATCAGCTTGTTGCCTTATTCATGCTTCCAAAGCTCGATGGAATTATAGAAGAAGACTCGAAATTAACAAATGAGTTGTTCACAACATTGCTTCCATTCTTTATTTCGAAAGATGAATCATTATTCAGAGTTTCTCATAAATCAATGTTAAAACTTATTAAAGTCGGTGCATTCTCCGAAAAACTCAAAGTTGTAGAAATTATCAAACAGTATTCGAAATATTCACCCGAAAATATTATTCATTTCTTCAAATTCCTTATTAAATACTTAGATGATATAGAATCAGTACCGATGAACGTTGTGCAGCCAATTTATGACTTTTTAGGTCTCACAGCTCAAGCAAAAGATCCAACAACTCGCGCTTTAGTTCTGGAGACATATGCGATGCTTGCTGCAGTAAACAAGGATGTACTCGAGGAGACATTCGAACAGGAGCTCGATGTAGCAGCAGAACTCCTTAAAACAGGAAATTCGTTATATCTCAGTAAAATCGGTAGCTACGTCTTAGCTCTTGGAAAAACATATCCAGAAACTTTCAAGAGAATTCTCGACGAATTTTTGCCGCAATTGGTTGACTCATTGAAAGATATTGGAAATTCAGACGAAAGAAAGTACAAACTTGATTTAGCTCAGTCCGTTGCAGCCTCTGTTGAAGGGGGAAACTACCCACAGTTCGTTTCCACGATTGTGGAGTTTACAACAAAAATATTGCCAACAATTTCAGGAAGTCAGATATTATACATCGCATCCATTGCCATTGGCTTACGCAAGCAGTTGACAGCCGAACAAGCCACAGAGATCTTCGAAAAAGTTTTCGAATTCGCACTCAAAACAGAAGTTTCGTCAAGTTTGAACGTCTGCCTTCACGTGATGAAGAAGATTCTTCACCTTGTCAAGCCAGATATTGTTGTCGGCGCTGCTGACAGAATTCTCAAAGGTGAGCTGTTTTATTCGATGAAATTGACTCCCAATTATATCGGGGACCCAAAGACGATGATTTTCTACTTCATCGCAGCCGTCATCAAGAAGATACCTGCTCACGCTGTTTCCATCGCCGAAACAGTTGTTTCATACGTCATGAACACGAGGACAGCTTTGTTACCAGCTCTTCTTGAAGCTGTTAAAGCTTCCGCAAATGTTGTTAAGCCGGAGACACTCAAAGCTTTATACAAGAATGTCAACGAGCTGATGCTGCACACTAACATCAAAGAGGAGGAAGAGTACTGCTCTGTGGTTGACACAATGATTGTCCTCGTCGAGAAGCAACCGACCTCTGTTGATGGAGAAGACGTCATCAGAACAGCTACAAAGATGCTTGCGAGATGCCACGGAGTCAAAGACGAAGACGAGGCTAATGATAATGAAGAAGACGAAGAAGAGGACGACTACGATGTTGTTGACAACACAGAGGTTTTGCCGACATTGTCAAGACTCGTTTTCACTGTTTTCTTGTCGAAGGAACTCAACGTCGAAATCAAGAAGGACTTGATTGCAGGCGTTCTCGAAGATGTTCCAGCTGAGTCTATGAACTCTGTTCTTCCTCTCATTCTCGCAATGATGCGCGAACAAGACCGCTTCAAGACTGTTTTGCTTCCTTTAGCTAAGACTGTCGTCGGACTCCTCTTCATGCAGAAGAGGGACCTCCAGGAGCTCGGCTTAAGCGACGAACTCATTGACGAGGCAAAGGCCGCATTCAAGGAGACATGTAAGAAGAATACACTCATAGAGAGGCAGATTTCCAAGGATTATGCGAAAGAAAGGCCAAAACTCAATAAGCTTAAGACATTATTGAAATAAGAAATAGAATTTTTTTACTAATAAAGATCTTTTTTATATTTTTCTTTTCGGTTTTTTATTTACACATGAATATTATTTATTTTGAGAAAGGCCAAGTTGAAAGAAACTGCAGCAATCTTGACAAAACATTACGAAATATCATAGCGTTGTATTTCAATTGAGAAACATTTAAACACGTTTCCTAGCTGAAATCACATTAGTCATCTCCCATTCTCAGTGGCTTTAAGTTACTCACTGACTTATTGGCCTCTTTGAGACTAAGAGTTGATCAAAATCGTATTATTTGAAGTGCTATAATTCGATGCATCCCTAGAATACTTATGTTGTCTTTGCATGTCAAAAATCTGCTAATATAGGCTACTCTTGTTGAGTATTGCAGAAATCATTATATTTGAATGCTGCAGAAAAACATAGAAAGATTTGACAAATAAATTTATTGTTGACAAAAATTATACAACAAAGGGGCCGAAAAATTTTAATAGGGTCATATAAAAAGTGAAGTACGATTATTTTGAAAAAAAAAGAGGCAACTTCCTCGAGGAATCTATAGACAAAAAGATTAATGTCCGATTTAATCTTTTCTTGTTCGACAGACAATCCAAAATTCCTTGCACAGGCGTTGCAGGCCATTGCATGGAAGGAGGAGGAAGACCAGTTATGCTCAGCCAGCGTTTCTAATGATGGAATTTTGATTTTGACTGAAGATACATCGACAATACAAGCAAGTGTCCTATTAAGATCAGGCTTATTCCAGAATTATGCCCTTGTTCGTGAAGAAAACTTCGAATTCAGAATGAATCTAACAAAATTCATCAATTGCATTAAGCTATTCGCAGAGACTGCAACAGAATTAGAAATAAGATCAAGGAGTGACGCGGAGATTCAAATAGAAATCACAGACGGCACTTCTACAACAAATTGCACATTACGAACATTATATTACCCTGCTGCTCAAGTGAACAGCATGACTCTTTCCAAGGCTTTTTCAGCTCCGGATTCAGTAGAAGTCGCTTCTTTCATGATTCGATCCTCGATTGTGAAAGAAATGTTTATTCTACCTGAAGCTTCAATGAAGAATACAGTACCAGTTAAGATGGTTATTGACGCAGTCGCCAGACTGTTCGAAGTCCAAATGGAAGGACCTTTCGGAACTGTGCGTTCCACAATGGATTTCGGTTTACTCATGGCCCAGAGACCAAAGTTTGACCTATGCGAACCACTGGAAGCGAGTTATCCAATATCATCGCTTTTACCAGTATTGAAAGCAATGGACTTATCATCAGATACAAGCTTCAAATTCAAAGGGAATGGTATGTTGTCCATACAGCAAGCTATATCCAACCAAACGGTTGGTGATGTTGGCACAGTTGTTGAATTTATTCTCCAACCACTTGAAGATAACAATTTGTGATTTTAAACATGATGTTTGTTTTATATTTTTGCAATGCATATTTTTTCGAAACGAATCATTATGAGTTCACTAATACTATTATATCGAAATATGAAAAAAATCTGTTTTAAAATTAAATCGATATAAACTGCATATTTATATACCATATAACTGAAATTCTAATCCGTCAAAATTCATAATATAAAACTTAAAGCCTATCGAGGGTAGAATCTTGTGTACATGTAAAGCCGTTGAACTGATTCTGTGTGTCAGCGCCAATAAGAGAGCCATCTTCGAATGAAACACCAGCGGTTTCGTGTGTAAACTCTTCGTCGAACAAAGATGTATCTGTTGCATTCTTTATCTTTGGTTTCCACTCTGGCTTTGTCTTCTTGTTGAAGACATTCTCCCAGTTGAGAGATGCGAAGAATGGATGAGCCTTGACGTCTTCGTAATCATTCGGTCCTGCGCCTAGACGAGCCTCAGGATTACGATTGAGAAGCTGACTAATAAGGCTTCTGGCGTCGTGGCTAACATGGCTTGGATAGCGAACTTCGTCACGAAGAATTGAGCGATACATTTGATTTGTATTTTCATCGTAGAATGGCGGGAGGCCTGTAAGCATTTCGTAAATGATGATACCGTATGACCACCAGTCAACGGCCTTTGTATATGGAAGACGTTGAAGCATTTCTGGAGCAATATATTCTGGAGTACCGCAGAAAGTACTTGTGGTGCCCATATCTGTATTCTTGGCAAGACCGAAGTCAGTGATCTTAAGGTGGCCCTCGCCATCGACGAGAATATTTTCTGGCTTAAGATCGCGATAGATAAAACCAAGTTTGTGGAGATAACCAAGACCGAGGCAGATTTCTGCAGCATAAAGGCGAACGCGATTTTCTGAGAATAAAGATTCCTCCTTAAGACGTCCGAAAAGTTCACCGCCTGGAACATAGTCCAAAACCATGAAGATTTTCGCATCTGTCTGGAATGTATAGTGAGCGCAAACGAGGAATGGGTGCCTTGTTGTAAGGAGAACGTTTCTTTCGGTGATTGTTTGTTCGACTTGATCTGATTCTTGCAAAAGGCGCTTAGACATTGTTTTAAGAGCAAAGAGCTTTCCTGTCTCCTTCTCCTTGACAAGCTGAACCTTGCCGTATGTGCCACGACCCAAAACGCCAAGAACCTGGAAATCTTCCATTGAAACTTTCTTAGTTGGAGCACCTCCATTTTCGCCGGGAGGTGGAGACTTTTGGACTGGGACACCGGCTTTCGGTATTCTCCTGTTCTTGGATGCATTTATGGCAGCCGTTATTACAGATACCCATTCATTTACTTCGGCTTGAGATTCTGGAACGACATAGTAAGTACGTCCCGATGTAACTATTTTAAGTGCTGGTTGTTTTTTGCAATCTGGTGCTGGAGAGACTGTAACCGTCGGGTCGAGAGGGATTCTGCCGTGCTCGCTACCATCTGGTTTGTCGTAGTAGACTAACCAGTCGTCAGTCAAGACAAAATACCTCTTCTTCCAGGTTTTAATCATTCCACCTTGTTTAATTGCCCATCCAGTTTTATACACAGACATTTTAAATTAGTTTTTTGAACGATAGGATATTTCAGAAGTTTATATTTTAAAAAGAAAATCTTTGCTTTTAGACTTAGATCCTCGTAAAAGCCCCAAATACAAAAAATTTCTCTTTTTAAATAAGGGCAATCAAAAAGGGAAAAATAAAAAAGGTATTTTTCCCATAATTATTCGATTCGATATCACATTCCAATAACACACAAATGTGAGATGACATATTTTAAGAATTCTGAGAAAACGATTTGACACTTTTGCGTAGTTTCTTTTCAATGCTTTTTTATAATGATGATATAAAAATTTGGAAAAATAAATCATTTTTTTAATTTTTTCATTTGAGAAAGAACTTTTTTGATCAAAATTCCTTATTATCTAGCATCTATTTGGCTCATAACGATCTTATTTTAGTTTAAGGTTATTTATTGAGCTCATTGCGTTGCGACCAAAATAGGATCAAAAATTATGCTAACGCTTCTGGGTTGTATATTTATTTCGGATTATAATCTCGAATAAATAATGTCCCTTTTATAATTTGAATTGTAAATTAAATAATCAAAAATATATGTCATGTAATCACCCATACGACAAAGATTTTATTTAATTTGACAAATAAAAATAATACTTTTGACATATAAAACAAAATATTGACATGTAAACAAATTTACCAAAAATTTGCGACATGTAATCATCCTAACAAAATTTAAAAGTGACATGAGAAAAACGCATCCTGCAACTCCATATAACGTTTCAAACTCCTAGATGCTAGTGCATGCATATAGAGAAGGAGATGCAGAATAATTTTGCCGTAGAATGTTTTTTCTCGATTGAAGTTATTGTCACGATATTTTGATTTTTTGTCGATACTCATTAAAATCCTTCATACTTCTACTGTGAGTTCCTAAGGGACTCACAGGATATTTGGTGTCAACAAAGTATATCAATAAAATTAAATAAATAACGTTGAGATCCATCCCAAATCTGTACTCCAAATCCAGCTCATTACAAACACCAAGAATATGCTAGCTAGATTTTCAGCCGTGCGTTTTCTGTCAAGATTCGAAATTTAAATAAAACGTTATGCTTACAGAATGGGAAAATTGCCAAGGGGTTTGTATATTTGTAGTGTATACGCTTATATTACAACTAATTCAAATGAATCTGAACGTTATTTTTACATCTAGAATATTTTCTAAATTTTAGGATTACGATTTCAATTAATATATCTGCTATAATGATTTAAACTCAACATTTACATCTCAATTTTGTCAATACAACTTACATAATTCATGTAACTTATCGACAGCAACATTTTTACCAGATAATACAAATAATGCATATGACTGTCTGCAATATGTTACTCTTAAACAATTCATAATGCTGCAATTATGATACGATATTCTTAGTATTTGCTTCAATGTACCACTAACCACAGATATTCATACATTCGTATAAAGATTATATTTTATTCATTAAACACGACTTCTGATGAAAATTTTTTTTAAAACAAATTATCTCCAAAACAAACGTACGGCGAGGAAAGTTACCGTTAGAGTTCATGTTCCCCTATACCATATGTATCCAACGAGCATGGTTTCGAGTCGATTTGATAAGATGGAGGAAGTTCCTCCTCTTTAGATGCGTCAATCCTGGTTTTCCCCATACTCGAGTATGAGCAGATATGTACCCATTGATAAATTTTATAGGGGCCCAACAAGTTTCCCTCCACTCAATTTTCAAAAAAACTTCGTTTTATAATTTGATTTTTATGACATGTAAAGCAATTATTTGACACATAAATTTATTTTTTTGACAAGTAGAATCATATATTATGGGCGAGACTCAAAAACAAGAAGAGACAGTTACACTCTTACCACAGTACGAAGATATCAACGCAGTTAATGATGCTCTCTTTACTATGTCCAATTCTAGTGGCCTCAGTATCAAATACTCAGGTAAAGCAAAATATGATATTCCATATTTTGTTGCTGGAAATCTCAAGCCATTAAAATTATCTATTGTTCCAACATCAGAGACTGATGTAGCAATTGTTCCAAATCCAATTCGCTCTCTTGCATTTGGCTTGCAAAAAAATATTTCAGATTTTGATATCAGCGCCCAATTATCAACGGATATGGTTGATACCTCAGTTGTTACATCGCCTTCACCGTTTGTTACTGCAAAAGCTGGATTCCTTACGAACTTCCAGATGTGGAATGCTTACGCTTTTGCAATTTTCAGGCAGCCATGGTCAAACTACTGTGTGAGCTTCTCTACATCGGAATTAAAGAAGCCTGAGCTTCAATCTGCTTCCGCTGTTATCGGTTCATCGAAATACAACGTCGGATTGCAATATGTTCCTGGAGATCAGTCATCTAACATCTCAGTCATGTCATTCATCAATCTCGAAAAGTACAAACTCCATTTCATTTCGAATTTAAATAATTATAAGATTCGTTTGTCGAATCAATTCAAGCCAAATCTTACTATTGGCGCACAGATACGCGTTAACAGAGTCCCTCTGTATGGCGCATTGGATATTTCTTATATTTATAAGAATAATGATTCACAAGTGCACACAATCTTATCATCAAACGGAACAGTCTATTCTGAGCTTACTAGAAAGTTGAATGAAAAGTGTTCACTTAAAGTTAATTGCGCATTAAATCATTTCGAGGCTGATTACACATTCGGTGTTGACCTTTCTATCGATCAATAAAGATATTATTGTTTTTGTAACTTTATCAGTTTATTATCATATTTTTTTGTTAATTTTAATCTTTTTCTGATGAGCTTTGCTTTATTTGGCTTGTCATATTCTACATTCAAATGAATGATTTTCAAAATTTAAAGCTTCTATTTATCAATTTAATTTTCTTAAAAAATTTTTATTTGAATTTCATAATACAAGTATATGGATCCTCATGCAAATGGATAGTATTGTCTTATTAACAATATATTAGTTATTATAGGCATTAAATTGAATTCTCATATTTAGCATTAATTTGATGATTTTACATACGCAACTAGGTCAATTTCATATAATATAACATTGTTTAATGATAACATTTGATCAACACATTCATTTAGATATTGATTCTACATTTTTTGAGAAATCTGCCTAAAACATACAAGAAAAGAACCTTATGATGTCATAATTACTAATGTGATGCAATTATAGTATTAGATGCTTTACAAGTCATGGTTCATTATATCATGTTTGTTTTTGACGTTTTTCAAATGCTATATGTTCCATAAATAAATATATACAGAAAACACACTATAATACTTGTGGTATTTTTATAACAACCAGTTGAATTTGCTAAAATTTTATTATATACTCAACATGTTCTTACAACAACAAAAATATATCATACTCAAACGTTTATATATTACTATATCGCAAAACTATTGTTGTTGAAAGAATGATTTTGATATATTTATAATGAACATGAATTTATCATATATACATAATAGAGTTTTCTATTCGCAGTTAATAATAATTAATATGCATGAAAACAATTGTAATAATCATGTCATTTCTCATGGAAATCAAAGAATTGAATTTTACATGAAATTTTTTTTGTCATCAAAGCATAAAATAAAGAATTTTCTTGTAAACCAAAAGAATTCATCAAAAATATGCACATTTACAAGTTTTTACTCGAGATTTCGCAAAGATTTTATTAATTTCATGATATTATTTATCAATAAAATGTATTTAACACGAAAAACAAAAAATTTTGGAGATTCAATTTTCAAAAAAAAATGTCGCATCCAATTAAGCTTGTTCCAGAGAGATATGAAAGTTCTGCAGAGCAGCCTTCCCAAAACCAGAATTTAGTTCCCCGCAAATGCTGGCTCAGAATCACTCAGCTACTTATGAAACCTTCATTATTCGAAAAAAATCAGAAATTGCGTATCATTGTACACGTTCCGAATTCGAACCGTGAAGTCAAAACCAAAAAGATATCGCTTGATGAGCATGCAATTCGTTTTCTTCAAACACATACTAATAACGCAGGTTTTTCTCAAATTCCAATTGACGCAACAATTATTTATGAATACAAACACGATATACAAGTCGAGCACCCTTCAATAATGATAATAGATGTTGAAGTTATCTCTTCTATTCTCGGAAGAACGAAAAGGATCGGACAACTCTCAGTTAATATGTCTGAAGTCATCCAGAAAAATATCAAGAACACATTCTCGATTGGAAAGGAAGGCAACGTGATTGCTTTGCTCACAGCGGAAATATTTTCAATGTCAATCGCCAGAAAAACACCAGAAGGCATCGTCCATTCTTACTCCACTCTCTCCGACTCCGAGTCAGAGCTCGATCCTGAGTCTGTTGGAGCCTCGGAATCCTTGTTGCCAAAGATGATCAGCCAAAAAAGAATTGTTTTCGCTGATGACAACTCGTCAGAAGGTCAGATAATTAAGCAGTATTTGTCTGTTACTGATTATTATATTCCAGTCCGCTCCGTTTCGACAATTCAAAAATTTTTGAACGCTGCTTCGCAAATTGTTCCTTCACAGAACCCGATTGTTGTTGTACTCGCCGGTGATGACTTCTTTGTTTGCTCATTCCTTAAAGAAATCGCTGCATTTCGCGATCGCGGATTAATTAATCAGGAATCTTTCGCTATTTTCGTATTACCTCTCAAGCCAAAGAATTCTACATTCGCGCAGTTCTTGGGTGGCAAATCTCTTAAATATACGAATCAATTTTTGAATCAGAAATGGTATGATTTCTTTTCTGAAGAGAATTCGACACCAATCCATGGCCCACAGGTATGTGGAACACTCAGTCAGCTGTTTACCTCAGAAATGAAGCCTTTCATCGTTTCTGTGGGCGATGTATTAATTACGACGATGTCAGATCAATATGTTGTCCCAATGTTCAACGACATTGCCATTGGAGACCCAACGACAATGGATAGATCCAAGCAAGCAAACCCGCCTTTCAATGCTAAGTGCACATTTACCAGCAACAAGACCAGACACGACGCTATCAAGTTCCACTTGATGCACATAACAATGGACCAGAATGGAAACATCACCGTTGGCTGGAGCATCCTCACAAGCAACCTTATGCAGATTTTCCAATCAAATGACAAGCAGCAAATCGAAACTGAGACAGAAAAATGCACAAAGTTCTCCATGACGAACACAAAGGGCCAGCAGCCACTCGATATCTTAATCGACGGACACAAGATATCTGGAGTCATTGGACTCAGTGTTACTTTGAGAGATCATTCTGCATCGGTCTCATTGTCATGCTTCACAGAGTAATTCATCAATGATTTTCATTTTATTTTTATTTTGTTGATTAAATTATTTGTTATTTTCTGATTTCATCTTAATAGAAACAAAGAACTCCTCAATAACACACATTTAATTTATTCATATTGAAATTTCTAATTGAATTTAATGAATTTTCATTTTGATTGTTGTGTTTTGTGGTCGTTTTTGTATAAAATTGGAGTATATCCATATAGTATCACTTTTCCAAATACATCTTCTATAAAATTCGAAGGTTTTATGACTCGGGCAAATTTATACAGTAATATAAGGTACTATATCAACTGGTTATATTTATTTTTGAAAAATGAATCTTTTTCCCATAAATGTGCACATAACAAATCAATTAATTCATATTTGATACATTATTTTCCAATATATCTTTGTATAGAAAATACTTGCAATCAAATAACTATTATTGTTATGTAGGATTTATATTATAACATATAAACCCTATTGTTTGATTCTATGTTGCCTGATGGTTATCCAATTAAATGTCAAAGAATATATACGAGTGCAAAAAACTGAAAAAAACTATAGAGAAGAATATAGATGATTGACATACATAAAAAAAACATTTATATATATTAATAAACAATAAAAAGAATAAAAGTTATCCTCGAAGGATATAATTAATAATGAAAGCTATGATGACGGTAGCTATAGAAAGCTTCAGCTGGTTTCCTGATGTCATTATATGGCCAGAACTCAATGCAGCAATTAATCCGCCAATGAAAGGCATTTTGTAGGCATTACCAACTGGATTTCCGTCCGAATCTATGTCGTACATCAGCCAGTTGTCTGGGTCTATATACTTCCAGTCCCCTTCTTTCAGTTTTAGTAATTTGGCAAATATTGACGAAGGATCAGTTATTGTCACGTTCCTTGTATATGAATATGGTTCTTTCTTAGTTCCGCAGTATAATAGGAAAGAGCCCCCTTCCCACATCAGTTTCCACACGAACGGGCTGTAGAAGTACCCACTGTACTGCCATACACTAGTATTCGCCCTGTATTCAATCGATTTCCCCCCGCGAAAAATCAGTGTCGTCGGGAACATTGTGTAATTCCACTTAGACTTCGGCAAGGTTGTTTCGTTTCGCAAGTACGCGAATCTTATAGTAGGGTAGGCGTGCGACAATGCCCTCAAGAAGAAAGGCGGAGACTCGTCGAATGCGAAAGATATGATGTGAGTTGCATAAGGTTCATTTTTCACCCAGTTTGCTGCTTCTTCGACATCGCCCATCTTGAGGATGTGGTGAGGGGTGAGATTTGTTATCCATTTCTTCAGCATGTCGGTGTCTGCCGTTCTATAAATCTTTTTCACGACGATTTGGTTTTTGCTGTTTCTTTTAATGAAGCAAACACACGGTAGTGACGTTATTTTGAACTTCTCGAAGAACCAGGGACCACATTCTTCGTGAGAAATGCGCCAAAAAGAGAAATAAGGTGAAAATTCAGTATATGCACTTTCAAAAGCGCGTCCATAGTCATACGAGTAGTTCTGCGCGTTCTCACTGTATGCGAGAACGAAGCAGCAATCTGTGTATTGCAGTAATTTTTCAGGATATTGAAATAAATATAATGGCGTTTTGTAATCGACGGGATTTAGGTCATAGTCATGGAAGAATATGTCGCTTAGACCTTTTTTGCGTATCTTTGAGACGAAATCTGTGGCTTTTTCTCGAGTTGTTTTTATCTTGCCTTCTGAAACTATTCGATAATGATCAAATAAATATTTGCGTTCTTCATTTTTAAGAATTTCATATGCATCTGTGATTCGTTCGAAGATTTCTTTTGAATCTGTTTGGAGTTGATTTAACAATCTTTGGTATGCAGCCTCGATTTCCTCTTGCAAAGCATTTGGGGGTAATCCTAGGATAGCATACGGATTATCCCCGTGGCGCAGAACAGCGAATGTTCGCGCCACGAAAGAAAAGAAAAACATTTATGACAAATTTTTATTTTCATAAAATTACCTTAAGAATAGATCATATTTTGCATCCTAAGTCTGTTTGCGCAAAAATTTTGATGTTTTATTGAAGATTTAAATATGTTGATCAAATTATTTCGATTTTAACTATTTTCATTGATTTCATCAATTATATTTTTAGAAATCAAGCATAATTAATTTATTATAAATATCATAAATCGATAATTTTAATTTTGAATAAATATATTAATCAAATTTGACTCTTATTAACCTCATTAAAACCTTATTTGAGGTTATATATGACAATATTTAAGTCTATAGGACATCTTATCAAAATATTTTCATAATTCATGAAATCCATAGAATGTGAGATAAGAGCATGTAACTAACTATTCATATTACATTCGCTGTATTAAAACTTAATAATACACCAATATTCACTGATTCATTTGATAAAATGAATATATTTTAAAATAGACATGTATATTGTTATAATTTGCTAATTACAAACGATATTCATATCAATATGACGACAATTCATTTAAAAGTTTGGAATTGAAAAATCAATTTATGAATTATCTAAGAAAATTATACTATTCAAAGAATGATGCTATAAATCTTGAGATAATGATAGATAATAAAAACGAAAATTTAAAATACAATATTAGTTGGCATGAATGATGCAGATGACAAATCGCGAGATTTTCTATCTTCTAACAATTTTGGTGATAGTGTGTCTAATTTGTTTGTTGACAACACAGCAGGCAGCTCTTTGATAGACTCAATGCTGTTGAGGTAGTTCGGCTCGAATTTAACAGCGGCCTGTTTAAACGTTTCCTGCCACTCATAGATTGGCCAAATGTTAATCTTCATCCACTGCTCTTTGATTGAGTTGACTGTCTCAGATAAAATGAATGACGCGTCATATATTGGATGCACAGGGAACAAAAGCGCTTCTTCGAACATCAATTTAGACTGCGTGACAAAATTCCTTGTAATTGCGAACTCCTCTGGGAAATAAATAGGCGGGAAGTTCTTCTTTTGGACTTGCTTTGTCTGCGTTAGATCAATTGCGACGCCACTCTTAGAAATCAATGTCAAGAACTTGAGAGAAACAGCTGCATGCTCAGGTTCAACATCGAATGATGCGCGGTTAGCAATCGGAGCGAAAACAGAAGCAGAAATTTGCTCAGTTTCCAGTAGTTCTGCGCACATTCTGAAAACTAAACTTGCTGCATTTCTCGGCAAAACATACAAGAACTTATCTAATAATGTGACAACTAGAGAGATGTCTTGCTCAGAGAGACATTTAGCAAGTGTCCTCTTAGGTGCATCGAGTTCGAATGGCCATACCATGTCATCGAGGCGTCCCAAGTCGTCGTGAACAGTACTACCGCAGAAATCAGAAAGTGGGATGAAGAATAACAATGAAATTGCAAATGTCTTCTTGTTGTCTCCTTCATAAACCAAATTCGTCATATTATTCTTGAATATAGAGATGAATATTGTGTGTATAATAGAAACGGCTTCAACAGACAAGGCTGTCTGTGTTAATGCATTCAACAAGCCTTTGAAACTCTGCGGATGTGCTTCCTTCTTCAAAGCTTGAACAGTTGCAGGGTGATTGAGAAGTATATCCATTAATGTCAAAGCTGATTTGACGAGTTCCGCCATTTCTTTGCTCGACGAGCAGTTCAAGAAACTTGCCGCGATGAAGAATAACTGTGGATGTGGCTCTGAGTCGTTTTTAACAAGTCCAGCGAGAACTTTTATGCATTCGCTGATGTAAACGATTAATTTTCCTGTCTCTGGTTGTACGTCTTGGAAGAATGTTATCAGTTTCCAATCTTTGTTGACATTATTTGTGACTTCATACAAAACTTGCGAGCAGATCTGCATGGCCGAAATCAGTCCATCGAAAATACCGTGCGACTGAGGTAGAAGCATGTGTCCGTACCATGTTAATGCTCTTGTTGCGATTTCTGTGTCACCACAGCAAAGACCCCAAGTGATGAAATGTTGGCCGATGACAATTTGTCTTTCTTTCGAGAGACTGAATATATAATCTCTCGCGTAAATAGACACGTTGCTGCTGTGTATATCAGTGTACTTAGGGATAATGTTCTTTATCAAGACAGTGCAATCCATTTTAAGTGGATTAATCAAAGCGAAGACTAAGACAACGTCAGCGAGTTCATCACTCAAGTTCCAAACGTCATATGTCATCCTCAAGAATGATACGCAGAAGTTTACAATCGCTTTGTAGGTCTTAGGTTGGACTTCCAATAAGTCATCCTCTTCTTCTTCTTTCGCATCATTATTTTTCTCTTTCTCTTCTTCTTCGTCTTCTTCGACAGAATCGTGTGCATTTGCTTTGGCTGTCAAGTTATGCATGTACAACCACATCTGGAACGAAAAAACGTATTTCAAGATCGGAACGACTTGATCTGTTTGGTCGCTCAGCAAATATGATGTAATGTTCTTACAGTTGCTGATGGATCCGCCGTTGAACTGGCCTTCCATGATGATATATTTAACTAAAAAGTCAACAATCGATACAGGGTATTTTCCTTTTTCGTGGCTGATTCTGTCGATGATTCCAAGAAGATTGGCTGACACAGGGAGCTGCAAAAGTAAATCTACGAATGATACAGTTGAAAACACAGTGAATTCAAGTGCGGTGTTAAAGAAAACATGATGCTTCTTGATATCAAAATGAATTTCGTTTATCCATGGAAGGACAATATTCCCGAGATCAGTATGATAAGGAAAGTCCATCATGAATTGGAACATCCAGTAAACAAACTGCTCACCGCAGAAAGCGAATTCTTCGGCAAGGAAATTAGTCATCATCTTCATAGCATGAGATAGAAGTGCTACAAGTGAAGTCTTGAAAGCGTTAGATATACTGTCCAAGAAATCAAGTGATCTAACTAAAAGCGGACGCTTATTCAAATGATGCGATGCAATTGCAACAACATTTGCGATCAAAGAAAATGCTTTGCGCTTGATATCATTTTCGTAGTTTTCTGTTGTCAAATATAGGAAAGCCAATGCGAATAAACTGCCTGATTTCTGGTATATAGAATGAATTACTCCTTGTAATATAACATTATTCTTTGCAAGCTCAAAAACTTCTTCCATCGAATTAAGAAAATCGTTTTTGTTATGATAAGGTATCATCAAACTTGTTATTGCCTTGAAGAACTTTCGTCCTTGATGATCTCCAGCGTTCTCAATGTATACATCTAGGAGCAACAAAAAGTTCGTCGACAGGAAAGCTTTGACAACAGCGTCTTCTTTCGAGAATATATCATCAAGAATCTCATCGTAGATTGACTTTGGCGGAGGAATGAAATTCATCAACCATCCAAGAGTTTCCATTGATGCTTTGTCGTTCTTCTTGAAGAGATATTTGAACCATACGTCTTTTCTGATGTGTTTCTCGAAGTTATTTGTTGGCGTGCTGTATAATGCGAAAACATTATTAATATTTTCTGGATAAATCTTGAAAATCGTTGATGCAGCGAGAAGAAGGTTACTATGGAATCTCGGACTCTCTTCCTGGTTCTGGAGCATTTGAGGAAGCTGGGTTAATATATTAATCGCGATGTTCTTTTCAATCATCGTCATATTGTGCATGGATGCATAGCGATGGATACCAAAGCAGATGCCGTTAGCAAACAATAAAGTTTTGGAGGAATCAAAAATGCTATAAATCGTTTGAATAGATAAGCAACTGAAAAGTGCTTCAAGGGAGAATTCTGACATTCCATTAATTGTTGCAAGGAAATCAACTGTGTAGATGCAATTTTCATCGAATTTTTCAGATAAAGTCAAAACTATTGTAGCAAGATTGCAAATATAAGAAGGATTGGCAAGAGATTTCCTGGATCCGTTCATTCTTTCGAACGAATGAATGATTGATAAAATTATATTTTGGAAATCAATTTTGTTTTCTGTGTTATGCTGCTTCATTAAATATAAAAGACTTGCGAAATAGTATCCGTAAACGTTTGCATAAGGAGAATCAATAATATCTTCAAATTTTGGAATTGTTGGTTCATGAGACTGTCTATCATTTGAAAATGTGAGGCCAATTAACGCATGACTCCATCCAAGGTTCGAAATTTCGTCAGTAACGTTTAATATTAAATCAAACATTGCGCTGTTCTTGACTTTACCAATAATTGATGTTGCTATGTTACGTACTTGAGCTGATGGCGATGATAGAGCGTAAAGAACGCCAACATCAAGTTCTTTAATTGATGCATCGTTGAAAGTGTAATTCATTGCATAAGAAACGGACACAATCTCATTGAGAGTGTAGAGGATTCTATACAAGTTCTGTTGGAAGCCGCTGTCAATCTTGAATAATCTGCTAAGAATTTGGATGAAATTTCGAGCTTGAGGTTCAGAATTGACAGCAATGACTGCACACGAACGCATAGATACGACAGAAATATATGCATCCGATGACAAAATGCAACGACTTAAATTTTCAATTGGAGCTTTGTCTCCTAGCGAGCAGAAAATGGTTATAGCCTGTATAAGGGCTGGAGAAACTGTACTTATGTCTCCACATGATGATCTGAATTTAATTTCATCTTCATATTTGTTATACATCTGTATTTCGCCTTTTATGTCATATTTAGATGTCCATTTATTGAGTAGAGCCAAATTCTTTGGCATAAATGTTGTTATAACGTTTGGATAAGCATCATTATAAATATGCAATGTCAACATATCAATATCTCCATGGAAGTAATCAAGAGAGCCCATAATTGGCGTAGAAACAGCTATTTCATGGCGCTCTATTGCTTGTGGCTCTTGTTCGGAAATAAATGGCAAAGAAAGACTGGCACCATAAGAAGCAAACTCAACGCGTGCATCACCTAGATATGGGAAATTCGATCTGACTGAAAGAACCTGCTGCAAACAAAGAAGAAGAGCAGTTGTATTCAAAGATTCAAAAGTTTTGCTGTCTTGAATGATTGGAAGATGGTCAACACAGAACATGGGAATGTTATATGAGATAAATTGAAGCAAAAATTCAGATAATTCCAATTGACAATTTTTGAATAATGTAGGATTTGCTAAAATTGTGTCGAACATATGTGTCATGACGCTATCATCGTCAATATGCCATTTGTAGTTCTCGTGAGTCTTTTGGATGATAATTGGAGGCAAATAATGTTTTCCTCGAAGGAAATACGTAAATGATTTGATTAAAACGTATCCAATGGCATCATTGTTGAGCTTCTTTTTCAGAAATGTGTTGAAATAAGTCATATAATTCATTTTCAGTTTTGGATTATCGATGAATATTTGTAACATTGTGTGCGTAATAATCAGCTTGCCGTAGTAATTCGATGATGATATTCTTTTCGTTAAGTTTTGATATATTTCTAAAACAAATTTCGAATTTTGCATATCTTTTGAATTTGCTAATAAAGTCCCGAAGAAGTTTGTCAAGAAATCTGGGATGATGTCTGTGAATTCAGGTGGGCAATGTTTAGAGTCTAGGAACTTCAAAATCGAAGTGAAAAATTTAATTAATCCTTTTTCGTCAGTTTTCATAAATTCAGATATTGGAAGTGCCATTTGAGAATACAGTGCGAAGTAAATCGTATAATCTACTATGCGAGGGCCTTTAGTAAGTTTTCCTTGCGTCGTAATGAAAGAAAAACCAAAAACTGGTTGAGCTGACGTAATGATATGTACTGAACCCGACATTTTTAGAGCCGTAATGTAATGAAAAACTTTGTATTTCGCATCTTCTTCTGTAATTAAATAACTGATTATTCTGCTTAATATTTGTACAGAGTCATTTATATTAGCATTGGCCGAAAGAAGCTCTTGTAAGTAGAAATGAATGATCATTTCATTCAATAAGCGAACAGAAATGCGGAAATAAATATTTTTCCAAGCATCTTGTATAGATGGACCATGAAGATAAGTAAGTGCGCCATTTTCTGACATAGGTAAGTCCGATGATTGTAGATTTACATTAGGTAACATGTTGATTAACATATTTAAACCATTCAAAGGCGAGTTTTTCGTAATTTCAGCGAAAGGGCGAATAATTAATGGAAGAGTATGGTCAAATTCCCAGAAAACTGCAAGTGTTTGATAAAGCTTTTTGAGATTTTCATCTTCTTTCGAAGAATCAAAAGTCGGAAGAAACGCAATCAGTTCTTTACAAATGCTCTGGAGTGATGACTTGAAGTTGGGCTTGTTAAAAAGCGCAACTACAATACTCGACTCCTTCGCCGACATTTTTCTAAATAAAAATAATTTTATTCACTTTCTTTTTCATATTTTTAGCATCGCCTATATATAACAATGAAAATTTTATTTTTTTTTACAAAATTACAAAAAAGTTGAAAATGTGAATCTGTTGCATATAAATATTCATAATTTATTCATATTTCGGAAAAATATTTATTACATAAAAGTGACATTTTGATTTGACATAAAAATAACCTTATTACTATGGTTGACTTGTTTTCGAATGTATGTAAGATAATAATGATTGCTCTATGCACTATGCAGAAGATTGATTAATGCCATAATAATTCACTATTCACTAATATATTTTCGTCCAAACTCGTCTAGAAATGGCGATTTTTCTAAAAATCAAGTTTGTAAAATGTAAATCTGACATGTAAAATACACAAAATTAGACTAAGTATGACAATCCGTCATGTAAATCAAATTCCTTACATCCATCAAATATATATAATAAATATTTTTCGATCATTTATAAACACTGTATTAGTTTAATTTTTTGCTAACAATACTGGACTCAAAAACATCAAGAAAAAACGATTTTTGTAAAAATCAAGTTTCACTTTTTGTTAAAAATAACAGCATCTGACATGTAAAATTTAATGTCATTGTTTACATTCTAATATTATTTTTCGAACGAAAAAATCGAAAAATAAAATTTGAATAAAATGTTTGACACTATTGCGGTTTGAGTGTACATTTTGAAATAGTTGTTATTCTTTTCAAGGTGAATTCGAAATTGAATGAAACCGCGAAAAGTATCACAACTATTACTAAATATGACAATCTGTCATGTAAAACACTTTTGCTAATTTTATGAGTTTTTTTTATAGACATATAGATTAGGTCATAAGATATATAATTACAAGTTTACATATTATATAAAACAAAAATAATATGAAATAATTATTTCAAGCTGTTCATCATCATGTATGTGTAGCCTATGAGTGGGTGAGAAGCATTGATCTCTCTGCAAATAATGACAACACGAGCACTGCCGATCTTATTGATAACTTCTCTGCACGGAAAGCTGTTAGTATCAGACAGTGCCGCCATTAAGTTATTGGCAGTCGCTTGGTCATCAACGTAAATATATGCCTTCATGGAATTTAATCTGACCAAAAGAGCAGTACCATGCGGAATGGTAGTAACACCGCTGAGCATCATAACTTCACTTGCGGCATTATCAGGATATATTATCCATGCTTCTGGCGCCAAAAATCCGACAAGTTCTTCGACAGAGTGTCCGAACACTAGAGCAGTGTTGATATCGTTCAAAGCTGTTGGTGCGATATTTAGTAGTTGGACAATTCTGCCGCGTCTCGCTGGAACTTGGTTCCTAATATTCGATTCATTTGCTGAAAGGAATGTCTTTGAAGCGCTTCTTATGGCTTCTGCTCTTGCTGCAAATCCTTCTGGTCGTGTATTAGAAACAGCCCTTGTGATGATTCCTGCGAGAAGGATATCGTGGTTCATCGTGTTGAAAACATCGACAGACGTGTTTCTCGTGTTCAATCTTAAGTTGATGACTCTTGCGAATCTTTTCATTCTCGTATCTTCGAATCTAGCAACAATTTGTATGTCTACTGATGCAGGCAAAAAGCTTGTGTTGTAGTCTGCTTCAATGAAGACCGTGTCGCCTGTACAAACGACTGGCATTATGTAATGATTTGATGCATCTCTTAAACCTGCTCCGTGGATGTCAATTAGATTAAAACATTGTGGCAAATTGATGACAATCGAGCAATTGTAGAGATGAGACTGGAATAATCTGTTTACAAAATCTATTGGAATGTCATCAGATTCAGAACGTTTGTAAACCCTTACAAAACCGTACAACATGCACATGTAGCTGAATAAAGCTGAGAAATCGTTAGTAGATTTCAATGGCTCTATTGCAATGATGTCTGCTGTATCGTAATTTGCTATGGTTCTGTTCGCGAGATCTCTAAACTCATCAGGTGAGCTTATTTCACACTCAGAGCAGAGAATAAGTGGATTAACAAGGTCTTCATCGCATATGGTGTGTAAAACTTTCATGATTTCAAGTAATGAGTGGCGAACTGGCTGTGGTTTGAGTACTTTGAGCTTTTCTACATATTGATCGAATAAATCCATTTGTTCTGAGAGATTAAATAAGAAGAAATCAGAAGGTGGGACATGAAAATCATCCAAATCAACGAAAATATTCATTTTGAGTTGATCATCAACTATAGATGGCATAAGTAAGCCATTGTTATATACAAGAATTGTTGCGTATCCTTCGTCTCTTGTTGAAATTGTTTCATAAACTTTTTCAAGGGTGTTTATGTAAACATCATCAGCGTAAGTTGATTCACTTAACTCAAGGACTGCAACAAATATAATATTTCTGTATTCAACTGGTTTTAAATGTTTTGCTTTTTCATCACTGTGAGGAAATCTGCAATCATATACTAATTCTGTCTGTTGTTGAGGATTTAAAGCGCGTCCATCACGTGGAGTTGCTTGTTTGCCGCAAATATTGCATTTAAAAGATTTTTGGTTTCTACAATCGGAATATGGGTTCGCAAATGCTTGACAATAGTTGCAGCGAGATATTGTTTGTATAGTATTGTTCAATTGGACCGGTGCAGCGTTCGGAGGAATTGGAGTTAAACAAAAGAATAAAGGAGACTTCAATTCGTTATGCAAAGCACGACTATGTGGTAGATATGAGTAAGAACATTGGAGGTATGGATTCTGTTCTGGTTTAGTTGGCTCAAAAGGAAAGTTCATAAAAATAAAAAAAGTCTGAAAAAGCTCGAAAATCGTTTAACTTTGGATTTAGCAGTTTTAGACAATATAAAACCTATCTATCATAAAATTTTCCTATAAAAAATAAAATTTTAAATTTCAAAAATTAATTTGTAAATTTATACACAAAATTGTGTGCATATTAGATAGAACGCCTAATAGAAACACTAAAACAAAAAATAAAACTTCATTACAAAATAAGGTTAAATTTAAAATACGTTGAAACAATCATTTCTTTAGATTTGTTGTAATAAGTTGGTAGAATATAAAATACACAATACAGATGCAAACATCAATATATATAAATATTAAAAATATTTCATTCTTGATCTAAATTGCGTTCCAAAAGTCGGGTTTGGCCAAAAATTTGATAACTCTCATAGAATAATTCAATGAGTAGTATTGAAAAATTTGTCACTTATGAAACAACATAGGGGTTTTTACTAGTTTAGAGCTGAGCAGAAATTTTGCCAGAGAATATTTTGACATACATTATCTATCAAATGATTAATTGCCTTTACTTATTGAATAACTAATTATTCTCATTTTTCCATATTTATCGTTGTTTCTCAAATAATAAAATAACTAAGAACAGTAGCTTTATGGTTATTCAATTCAGGATGTAAACAATCCAGTTAATATATTATTAAAGATTTATAAATAATTAAAATAACAATTCTTTTGGAAGTTCGATTGTGCTAACAAACTCGTTTGGAGCTGTTGCGTACTTCTTCCTGATTGCTTGATACCTAGATGCTGCAGTTGAAAGAAGCGAAAGATGAATCATATTCATTACTGGTGCCAAATCTGATTTCTTGTATGATAACTGCTTCTCGATTTCACTTGTCCACATGGATGCGCTACCTAGAACATGCATTGTGTAGCACAATACAGATGCGGCAACTTTTGATGGATTAATCCCGAGGAATTCGTGATCTAATAAAATCGATTCATTCACATAATGAGCGAATCTGTTCATTTTCACATCAGCATTTGTGACTATCAGGAATTTGCGAAGGAATTGTGATGCAATAATCGGAATTGTTGAAAATTCAAGTACGTTTAATAATGAATTTTCCATTCGAAGAAGACCAACAATGCTAAATGAGTCACCAGCAAAGTGCACAAGCTTTTCGCACTTTGGAGGATAGATCTCCTCAGTTTTAGCTGCAAGAAGAATCGCTGCAGAGCCTAATAGCTGATATTTGCTCTTATCAAGGTCTCTTTCCATCAAATATCTGTCGATATATGATACTGTGTAGTAGAGCGTGTCTGTATGCATGTTAAGCTTTTTGTGAACGTCAACAATCCAATCAATCAGAGTAGATCTCATTTTTGATGTAATATTAGATTGGTTTTCGAATATTGTTGGCTGTGGAAGATTGGTAGATTCGATGCTTTTCATATAGTTGTAAATTTCAAGATCGTATTCGACACAGTCTTGAGCATTTGTCGGATTTCCTACTATTGTTGGGATCTTGATGCTTGGGATACCCTTTTCAATAATGGGCTTGGAGTTGAGTATTGATCCTACTCGTGAACTTATCTGGCCTAGAGGCACTCTTGCTGTAGAAATGTGGCCATTTTCTGATGATCTTGCTGGATGGATGCCATTGGAAGATGTACGTGTTGCTCTTGCTGGCTGAATAAGACCGAGTGCCGGCCTCTGAGTCATTTTTAATTAAATTTTTGTTGATTTTCTAAACGTATATGATCAATCAATTTTGTCTAATAAATATTTACATGTCAAATACTAAAATTCTGATTTGTAAAGTAGAAAAAATCATTACAAAGGTAATCCGGCAGAAAAATACAACTAAAAATTCTGTGAATTAATAATATAGAATGAGCACATAGTGACCATTAAAATGCTAGATT
>MRSU01010997.1:0-16475 GCA_008369845.1 Trichomonas gallinae
TCCCGGCTACAACATCTGGCAGCAATCCAACAACCCAATCCACGAGATAAACAAACCAGGTCAGAACTACAATGTGACAGACTACAACCCCATTGACATCCAAGCTGGTATTAATGTACCAGAATGCTCGTTTGGTGGGCTTGTTAATCCCGGATATAGACATACCCTACTAACAGGATGTCCAGGAGGTACTTTTTGGCTTTTCTCGATTGGCTACACTGGAGGATTATCAAATTATCGAAATATCCCGTCAAACTGGACAACAGTTCAGAAAGTTAGTTTGTGGCTGAAAACTATTGTATATAAAGGAATATTCACATGTCACCCAGAAACCTCTTTATATCTGAAATTTAGCTTATTGATTTGTCCTTTTATTTATATATAAAGCCTATATATACTAAAATTCTGCCATAATTTTTAAGTTTTCATAACAAAAATTTCCAAAATATATTTTCATTCACTAAAAAGTTCAAAAAACTATTCTCAATTTGATTCCGCATTAGATGAAAGTATTAAATTTTCGCAAAATAGTAATATTTATTTATAATAAAAAAATAATATATAAAAATAAATCAAAGATCTTGATCAATTGAGTCATCCTGTTGTGGTGGTTGTGGGATAACTGGAGCTGGTTTCGGTGGAGCCTGTGGCGGCGGCGGAACAGCAGCAGTTGTTGTCAGCGTCAAAGCCAAAGGATTTCCGTTTGCAGCTGCAACTCTCTGCTGCAATTGTTGAAGATGTTGCTGGTTCGGCAGCAGATTCTTCTGCAGGAGCTGCTGTATGAACATAGGCGGAGGCATGTTCTTGTTGAAGAACGTTTGTCTGTTTGGTGCAGTCGGAGAACCTCCGGGATGAATCTGCCCGGCAACAGGCGGAGGAAGAATTGGTGTTGATGCTCCCTCTGGCTTCGCGTGCTGTCCTTCCTGTCCGCCCTCTTCTGCGTGCGTCCTCCTCTTTATAGTCTTTGGTGCAGCTTTGGTCGATGAAAACTGTCTTGGGATGTAGTTGACGCATTTGTCGGCTCCCTCCATATTCTGAATGCAGTAGATGACAGGGGCTGATGCGAGGCCGTAGTAATCTGGGCCTGAAATGGAAAGAGCTTTCGGTGTTGATTTGGTGACTTCTCTCAGATCCAAGATTCTCTTGAGGATCAATGTCCATGGTGATGTTGGAGAGTTTCCTTCGTATTTAACTTCGGGGTTGTCTTCCATAGATACCCTGAACAAAGGAATTGCTTCTCCATTGTCAATGATTTCGCAGTTGTAGCGAACTCTGTGCGTCGGGTCCAATGTTGACGCGTACAATCTAGTGCTCTTGAAGCCGGCCGGATATATGTATCTGTCTGTGTGGAAGCCTGTCCTGTCTGTGACGATATGGCCCAGTGAGATGATCCAGGCTGTTGACGTCAGCATTAGTGGCATCACTGGGGTTCCATCTGCATTTCTTTCTATCTGTGGCAGCTCGAGAATGTCGTCTCTGACTTTTGACGTTTTCTTCTTTTTAGACTTCGGATTTGCTGCCTCTTTCGCTCTGAGACTTTCGAGAGAATTGTTCTGGAAGTACTCTAATATTGAGTTGAGTCTTCTAATGACTCTTGCATCGCTAGTGAAGAAGTTCGGAAGATTGTTGCCCTCGAAAACTCCTTTGAACGTGTCTCCTTTTAGAATATCAGCGCAGACACCCCAGCCTCTCTGCGAGATTGCCTTGAAGAACTCGAACTCCAAGTGGTCGTTCCACGCGCGAGGAACATTCCTCCATCTCGGAAGATAAGAGAAATACTCGGAAACTTCGCTCTCAGTGTATTTAAGGAATATTTGTCTGAGCTTCGTCAAGCTCTCGAATCTCTGCTTGATGCGTGTAGCAGTTACTGCTGGTCCTGTTCCTTCGTTCGACTTTTCTTCATCGTCTTTAGCGTCATCATCATCTTTAGAAGCATCGAATCCTTTGGCTTGCTCATCGTTTCCGCCTGTGTCCATCATCTCTTCGACGTACTTCTGCATCTGCTCGTCCGTTTTGTCGTAAAAACCGCAGATCTCTCTGAACTTCGCCCAGTCGTGGTCGCCGTTTTCTTTGAGTGGAACACCTCCGTGCAACATGTGCTGCAAAACAGTGGATTTATCGCGCTTGAGCCAGATCTTGTTCTTTGGAGCATTTGGCTCTGATGGAGCATTATCTGATCTCTTGTTTTCGCCGCTCAAATACCTCTTGAGTCCGTGCGCGAGTTTCCTCAATCTCGGTGTCAAACTTGTCGCTGCTGGCGGTTCTTTTGTATCGTCGCCTTTGTGGCCGAACTTTAAGTCATCATCAGCTAAAACGTCTTCAGTGCGCGTGAATCCATGTATCCATGTCCCGTATATTAAATACCTATCATCTTGGGCCGTCCACCATGATGTTGGCGTGTTTCCTTGAACATTTGGCACGAAAATTTCTTCTGGGTTTCTGTTCGCTTTCTCAACAGCCATGCAGAGATAATACAGCATCTCTATTCTCTTTATCCAGGCTCCTCCTTTCTTCGCAGCGTTCATAACAAATTCTGGATCAATCATAGCTGGCTGCTTCATGAAATCGTCATCGACGGCGATTGCATCATCTTCTCCAATGAAGTTTGGATCGAAATCTTTAGTGCACGCTTTGTCTAAGAGCATTCTTGCTGTCGTGTACTGGCTGAGATCTGACTCTGCGTACAATAATTTCCTCAGCATTGCTCTGGCGGCCAGTTTGATTTCGATGACTGATCTTTTGAGTCCGACAAGTTTCGAAGCATCATTCCATCTGTCCCATCCATACCACTGTAAAAGATGCTGTAGCTTATCTCTTTCGGCACGCTTCCAGTCTCTGCTTGTTCCATCGTCAAGTGCTGGATCTTCTGCATCGTTATCCATTGCTGTCTTTTGGTGCCTCGTTCTCATCCTTCCGTCATCGTTCGTGACTTCTTCAACGACAACTTCAGGCTGCTGCGGCAAAATTTTCTCCCAAAAGTTTGGATCGTTGATGTCGACACTGCCTGATTCATCACCGAGATCGAATGTCGCCTTCGAGAAACTTCCTGATGTAGCTTCATTGTAAACCATGACCGTTGACCTGGAAAGGATGTCTTCGATATCTTGCTGATCGAAATTATCTTCCTCGACATCATTCAATAAATGATAGGCACCTTTTCTCAACAGCATGTCGATTTCTTTGTTCGGAGGCATCTTATCAAGAATAGCATGTCCAAGACCGAGCTTCCTGCTAGCTGCATCGAACATGCTCTGCTCGTATGTACCATCTGTCAAAAGACGGTAAACTTGGACTGTTTTTGTCTGACCGATTCTGTGGCATCTAGCTTGGGCCTGCAAATCGTTCTGCGGGTTCCAATCTGAGTCGAAAATGATGACAGTGTCGGCGGAGTTGAGGTTGATGCCGACACCGCCAGCGCGAGTGCTCAAAAGGCAGACGAATAACTCAGAATTTGGTTCGTTAAATTTGTCGATGATTCCTTGTCTTTTTTCGCCTTTAACTTTTCCATCGATTCTGCAGCTGGGAAGGCCTTTGAGGGCTAAATAATCCTCCAGGATGTCCAGCAAATTCGTCATCTGAGAAAAGATCAAAATTCTGTGTCCGTCGCTTTTGAGTTTTGGCAAAAGTTTGTCTATCAAAATCATTTTTCCTGACGCTTTCGTCATTGCTGTCAAAGCGAGCTGCGGGTTGACATTAGCGCCCGGGAAATCCTGGAGGATTCTCTCTTCAGCGCCCTTAACCAAATAAGGATGAATGCAAACTTTTCTCAGTTCCATAGCAATATTACTGCAGTGGGCTCCTTTCGTTAAAAATCTCGCGTTTGATTCAAGGATGTCTTTGTAGATCTGCTTCTGGTACTTAGTCATTCCACACTTGATGATTGTCTCCTTCTTGACAGCGATTCTTTTATCGACGTCGCTCTTGAGACGTCTGAGTAGATGTGGCTCTAATTTCTTTCGAAGCTCGAAAACATCTTCTGCCGTTTCTGCGGACGTCAAATCTTGGAATTCGCCTGGATGGAGGAATTCTAGAAGAGAAACAAGCTCTTCGAGTGTGTTTTGTATTGGAGTTCCTGTTAATAATATTCTATGATCGCTGTGAACATTGGCCAAAGCTGAGAAAAGCTTTGAATTTGCGTTCTTAAGTCTCTGTGCTTCATCAACGATTAAGTATGTCCAGTTAAATTGAGTGAAAACGTCTGTATCGTTAATAATTAATTCATAATTTGTGACAAGGACGTCAAATTTTGGTCCTGTTCCATCTGGATAGTTGAACTCGTGCTCTCTAATTGTGTTTCTGGCTTCTTTTGGACCTGTGTAAATTACAACATTCATATTTGTCCAAGTTGAGAATTCTCGATGCCAGTTGTAAAGAGTAACAAGAGGAGCAATAATTAAGAATGGAGTTTTGAGTCCTTCATGAAGATGCGCGTAATTTAAGAAAGATATCGCTTGAACTGTTTTACCAAGACCCATTTCATCTGCAAGAATGCAATTTGTATTATTATACCATCTGTGGCGCAGCCAATTCATGCCTTCGAGCTGATATGGGAATAATTCTAATCCGCTCTCAGTTTTTGGCGATTCTTTAAGTTGTTCGAACTTCTCAGGATCTGGAGTAACATCAGGCTGCTCTGGTTTTGGAGTATTTCTCTTATTAAAATCTTTAATTGATTCCTGGTCAACTTCTGTCTCCCAGGTGCAGTTCTCGTAGTTAAGCAAACTCCATTTGACAAGATATTTTGGCTGATCGCCAGAAGATTCGTCAACAGCAATAATTCTGTCTATTTCATCATAAGATGGGTCGTAAAATGGTGGAGATGTCGAAAGTGGATTTTTCTTGATGAATTTAAGCGCGCTTTTTTGTTTTTGAGGATATTGATACATATCAGAGCCGCGGACCCAACGACTGTCCCTGTATGGGCGGTTAAATAGCTTAACGAAGTAATCATAGTCGCCTTCGTCGTTCTTTCTGTATCCAAGAATCTTTTCGTAAGGTGATTTATCTGTATTTTGCTGTTCTCCTTCCTCATCTTCGTCTATGGACTCGTCTGATGTTATATAATCAATCTCTGTGTCGCTAGTTGTAACTGCGGTCGATTTAGACTTTTTTTGTTGAGGTATGACTTTTGATCCTAAAGCATAGCTTCTAGTAAACTGGAAACTCTCTGGGACGACAGGGAGGTCCGGGAAAACACTAGACTCCTCGGCTGTGCTCAGAGGATCCAGAGAAAAACGGAGCATATTTTTATGAAGGATTTTTCAGGTTCAACTTTTTTGACCATTCAAAAGATATCTAAAAACTGCTTTTTTGTGTCCTACTATGTTCAAAATTGAAAATGGCTGGTGAAAAACGCGAAAATGTCTAGTTTTGAAAAAATCAAATTTTTCATTGCGTTGTATTTCATTTGTATTCCATTCTTTATCATTTTTGCACCAATTATATCTGATATATTTCATTTTTAACATAAATTTGTTGAAATCTCTTTGATCACCTACGTAATTATGTATTTTAGATGTCAGCTTTCGCTCATTTTTGAAGCATCTATAAACCTAAAGATTCCTTTAAATCAACTCACACACAATCTAGGTTCATATTTTAATTATAAATTTTGGAAGCGAATATAATGCAACAATAGATCATCAATATCAGGAAGACTCCAAAGAAGTTCACTCTCCCAAAGAAGAATTATGTTTATTGATTTGTCGATTCTTTTATAACAATTTATTTCGAGTTATACAAGGCTATTATCAAGAATAGCGTAATCATCCAATGGATAACTGAATTTTTTTATTACTGCACAACAAAAAATTTTCACATTAGTATATGTCATTGGGAACTCTCGCCAGATTGAAGCGTGTATTTTTATCGACCATAAAATTTATTAATATGAAAAAAAATAATAAAATTTAATAATATTTATAAAACATCTATTTCATTTGTGGATATCTCTGTTTTCCACGTGGGAATTCATCTTCAGGAGAAACATTTATAGTTTCTTCAACACCTGTTGCAGCATCTTTAATTCTCATTGTCCAATTCTTCGGATATGAACGTTTGCCGAGAGGCGGAGGTGCGACGGGTTCTCCCTTTTTCCTATACACATAAAATGAGTAGAGGCCGCATACAAACCATTCATCTTCGGTCATTTCAGCTAATTGAAGACGCCCTTGCTGTCTTTTGAGTAAATTGTAATACAAATCCTTCTCTTGAAGATATTTGTCATCTGTAGTGCATCTTTTGTAGAATTCGTGGAATCCACATGAATCTACATATTCCATTTGATTAACCGCGCAAAGTTGATCGAGAACAGATGGATGGATGAGATATTCTCTAACATTTCCGACAGACTCATTGAGGCGGAAAATATAGCCTGCACCAAATGCAGGAATTGGCTTATCAAGATCAAAATGTCTCATTGCTGAAAAAACTTTGTTCGAAATCGTTCTCATTTGCTCCTGTGTACCACCCTTCTCAGCTTGTTCGCGAAATAGTTCAACCAACTTGAAAGAATTAATTGTAGTAATAATTAAATGTCCTCCAGGAAGAAGCTGACCGCATAAATTTTCGAGTGCTTGGGATGCCATTTCAAAAGAACTAAAAGCATAGTGGAGAGCGAATTGACAAGATGAAATGTGAAATTTCATATCAGGGACGAGATCTTTCATCTTGCAATTAAAAGAATCACCTGCTATAAATGTACCTATAACTGAATCCATGTATTTATGATATTTTTTAAAACATTCTTTCATTGATTCTTTCGCAATATCGCAGAAAACGATGTGTGCTGGGTTTTTGTGGATCCATTTGCTAATATCACCACCTTTTCCACTAGCCAAATCCAAAATTGTTGCATTATTTTGGCAATACTTATCAATTAAGCAGCTTTTAATCCAGTTATTGAAATGACGAAGATGCAGAGTTTCAGATTTAAGTCTATCCTTGCCATACAATAACTTGGTCTGGTTGTATGCATCTTCTGCAGTCTTTTCTTGCATTTTTTTGTTTTGATGAATTTGACATTTGTCATGTAATGTATTTTTTGTCATGTAATCGATATTTTGGCATGTAATGTGTATTTTGATGTGTAATATATATTTTGACATGTAATGTGTCAGAAATTTTTGAGCTACAAATAATCGTTATTTATTAATAATGAATTCGGCGGAAATTTCTGCGCAAATGGCACTTGACAAGCAGCTATATATGAGCCAGCAGAGAATTAAAGAGGATGTTTCGCACAGAACAGACTCATTCTTGCATTTTGCTATTTCAACTGGGACAATCGGACAATCTCTTCAAACACAAGCACTTTCTACAGCTGAAATGGAAAATACGGTTCACTTCGTTGAAAAATCGTTGATGGCAAGAATGCCACCTAATTCTGAATGCAGAATTCGTAATGATTTTAATATTCCAGCGCAATTTATGAATGGACAAGAAATACAAGAAGAAAATAATGTGCCTGTTGAAGATGATAGCCAACCAATACCATGCGATTATTGGTAACAAATGCAGAAATATATTATTTTGTTTGAACTGAATAAAATCACTATTAAACGATAATACATACCCGATATTTCTCTCTTTACAGTAATTTGCATTAATATTTTAGATAACATTCAAGAGCAATACGTATTTTTATGTGCTTTTCGATAAATTCAAGGATTCTGTCATGGAACTTTATGTTTAAAGTTAATCAGCCAATGAGATTAAGAAAACAAAATTATTGAAATATTTTCATTTAAATATGTTATATTAGGAATGTACACACTTGCAATTAATATATACATCCCAAATAATTATAATGGAATAGATCTCATTTCTTAAATCGACACTTGGTTAAAAATATATTTTTTCAGCAAGAAAAACAAAAAAATGAAATACGTAATGTCTAAATATGGTTAATTTTCGGATAGATGACAATTTCGCCATATATATGAGCCAATACATTGTCTTTTATAATATTTCAATCGATCGAAAAAATGAGAAATGCATAACCAAAGACAGATAACTTTCAAAATAGATTTGCTCATCAAGTAGATGATACAGCAACAATTATACTATAAAAATTGGAAATAATTCCATTTCCAACATTTTGATTTAAGCGATAACACCCACTTTTGATGATGCAAATCTATAATATGGACTATTTCCATTATTGGTATTACATAATTATGATCGAAATTTCGTTCAGAATCACGGATCATCTCACTTCTATGCATAACTAGTAATTCAAACTATAGCTGGATCTAAATACGTGATAAAAACAAAATCCGTTATTGATTGAGATTTCTCAATGAAAATTTTGAAAAGAAGGAAAGAGCTATAAAAAATGAGTGCAAAAACTAACATAAAGAAGTACGGCACTGATATTACAAACGTACCGATCGAGCGCTTACCAAAGAACCTCAGCAGAGTTGGCTTCGTGTGCATTAACTGCTACATCGGAACAAGATATTCTCTTGGTGACGGTCCACTCAACGATGGATACAACATGGCAAAGTGCCTGAAGGCCTACGGATTCCAAGTATTCTACACTCTTGATATCAAGCAGAAAGGATTCTTGGATAAACTTAATTTCTTCCTTCAGACAGTCAAAACACAGCTTTGCGTCTTTTATGTTGGTCACGGCACAAGTGTAAGAGATGTCCATGGTGATGAGCAGGATGGCATGGATGAAGCACTCGTTTTCGTCGATGGAAATGTTATTGATGATATTCTCATCGATAATGTTATTGAACACAAGAATGACACAAATAAGGTTGTATTCATATCTGACTGCTGTCACTCAGGAACTATCTGGGATCTCCAGGGAGGCAATATTAAGGGCAGACAATTACCTCCTGGCCTTATGTCTGTTTCAGCTGCTAATGATAAGCAGACAGCTAAACAGACAATGGTTGGAAGAACCGAGCAAGGCATGTTTACTTACAATTTGATGAAGACTCTCAAGGCCGATCATGATATGACTGCAAATGAGTGCAAGAAACGCCTTGCAACTGCTTTACGCAGATATGCTCAGACTGTTACACTTGGTGCTACAACTCCGGAGCTTCTTAACGAACCATTATTATTGGATCATTAAATGAAATTACAGCATTTGAACTAAAATTGATCGTTTTTTTACATATTGCTGCAATCCTAACATCTTGGGAAGTATTTTTATCGAACTTTGATATATTTCTAAAAATTAATTTTCAGATTTCAAACATGAACACTTTGTTGGAGAAATGATAATAATGAAACAAATTGAATTCGGATATGATCTTTGGAAAATCGAGATATTTCGAAAATTGAATAATGAGTCAAAAAGAAACTTAAGACTCAATTATAATTAGTTTTGGCTCAAATGAGTCAAACTATTACTGAAATACTTTAATTTTTGATTTGTGAATATTGAATTGGAAATGGACTAATTTGTCTGTTTTGTCTGAGGAAATATTCAGTTTTGTGTGTTGATAATATATCATCCTTTGTTTGCATGTAAACATTGAAGTGAAAAATGATTTTGAATTGAATTCATGGAAGTATATGATCCTGATTCATTAATGCCTGTGCTATGAATGTGCTAAAGGTCTTTGAATCTACTGAATGATGTGTGTTGAAGGTAAAGGCTGTTAATCCTATGATACTCTCAACTGAAAAAAACCTTTGAAATATCGGCAAAAAACGATAGAATTATCGGGCAATTTTATTTTGATGATCTAATTCTAGCATTAGATATAGAATCATTTAGAGACTTATAATTCACATTAAAATCAATTGCCTTAAAAACATAATCAATGAAAATTGTTTTCAAGAGCTGAGAAACGAATATTATATTTACAACATCCATATAATCATATTTATTATATTCTCAAGAGCAGATTTTGATAAAAAAAAATTAATCTAATTTCAAGCTTTAATATAAGGCAATGTCATACCTGCTTCTATCTCATTATATTTATGATATTCTTAATAGCAGTTATTGCTGAAATAAAATTTGAATATAATATCAAGCTATTATATAAGGCAATAGCATAGCTACTTCAATTCCATCATATTTATGATTTCAAAGATGCGAATTATGCTATAATTTGATATATCAACAATTAAATATGAACCAGAAGCGATCAACATGATGGTTATTCATTTGGATACAATGTTGTATAATACATAATAACAAGTCTTAGTTGAAAATGAAAATATTTTATTTTTCAGCAAATATTGGGGTTCAAGCAGAAATAATGTGAAAATCTGTTAATATATGATTAGTACATGTTGAATCGATGATTATTTTCTTTAAACGTAAACAGTTATTTTTTCTTTGATAATTGTCACTTTTTATAAATAATTATATAATGCAGCAACAGCCAATGAGAAGAATCCCAGAAGAATTACAGGACTTCGAACTTATCTTCCATGAGGACATCAGCGTTAATTTCGTTTCAAATAAGCAAAAAGACCCACGAATTTTAATTTGCCGCGTCTTTACACACAAAAATGAAGAGAATGTTGTTAATCAAGTCAAAGTTGAGTTCACGGATGACAAAGATATCTCATTCATTTATGAATCTAACATCACAAGAAAGTTTTACGATGAAAAAATCAAAACAGAGTTTAAATTGCTTGTCGACTTCGATGGATTCATTGAAAACTTATGCATATTCCTACAGAAGAGCTTAAAGGCTAGCGATGAAATCTCTGTCGACGTTAACGAATACAAAGAAAAATATACCCTTGCGTTTTATCAGAAACTTAAGTTAAGAACAGTCGATGTATTTGTACTTCCATTAGAAATACCAAGCGAAGAATATATCAAAGTTTTAGCTCAATGCAGATTTAATGTCATGAACGAGCAGCTCACACAAAGGACAAAGTACCTTGAAGCTGCATTCAAGACTTTGGATAACAAGAATCCATCACTTGCAAACCATGTTCGCGATATTATTGATCAAAAAGAAAGAGGAACATATAAGTCCGTTTCTAAAGTTTCTATTGTCTAATTTACCGAATAAAATATGTATTTCTGAAGTCTCTTTTCAACCATTAAGTATTAATTATTTTTACAAATTAATAAAATTATCTGATTTAGAGTTTTTATTTCAATATTTATTGTTTTTATCAGAAAAAATGGGCATTTATAAGCATCTGAGAATTGATAATGCAACAAATTTAATTTTGAAAATTTTATATTTCATAAAGAAAGAAGTGTTATATATGCAAAAGAATCTTTATTATAATACAATAGAATTATTCACGAATGTTGGCGAAGAATAAGAAGTTAAGCTTGGATTGAAGTGAAAATCCGCGAACATTCGACCAAAGGAACTGCTGATATATTGATCCAATGGAAAGACTTACATAGGCTTCATTGGTGAAACGAGTGGCTTCGAATTCAACAGTACGATCATCACAAATAACAACTAATCTGTTCTTATGATCTTCGAGTGGAAATCCGAATGTTCTAGCGTATGAATAAACGGCATCTCTAAAGAGAACGAACCACGTCACATCAGCCCAATGCTCTAATCTGTGATCTACTTTAACTTGATTCATTTCGATGCGAATTGGGAGTTTCATGTGTGTTGGTGTGGATAATATGATACAATCTTCAGTTGAAATAGCTGTAGCAACATCAGATGTAAATAATGAAGAAATTTTGAAAACTGCGTGTCTGTTTGAGAACAATGAATTAACTTTGCAAATATCTGTAGCAGCAAATCTCTTCATGATAAATTCGAAGAGGAAGAATGTAATATCTGCAGTTTTCATCGCTGATCTGAATTTCTTAAGCGGAGTTGACTTGACTGGAATGGCTGACATGACTAATGGTGGGAGCCATACTGGAGTTTTGGTTCCTTGTTCGGAATCTACTGTTAATTCGAAATTAATTTTTTCATTTTTCATTCCTTTAACAGGGATTCTCATGGAACTTTCGTTAATGAGATAGTTGTCGTCTTGTTCGACACCTTCACGCTGTAAATGACGGAATAAGTTTTCCTGGCAAATAATTGAAGTTAAATTGAGAAATGGCCACTCAGTATTTGGCTCATAATGAAATCCATTGATAGCTAATCTGAGATTATTTGAGAAAGTCCAGTCGAGCTCTTTAGTTTCTTTGTTTAATTGAATTGTCATAGCAGATGTTGTAGGTGGGACTTTAATTGAGTTAACAAGACCGATATTTATCATTCTGGAAGCAATATCAACGTAAGAAGTTAGCTTGTATTTTCTCTGAACATTTTCCAATTTTCTGTAATATATTTTTGAGTCTTCAACAACTTGTTTTAATTCTTCCGCAGCTTGTTGTAATTTATTTGCCGAGTTTTGGAGTTGCAATTGCTTTTCGATAATTAATCCTCCATAATTTCCTTCGAGTTTTTCGTCTGGAATCCTATTAGAATATTGTGCATGGTCCAACCTGTAGAAATCTTTGTTTTCTTCCGCTAATATACGAGTGTTTTTCAAAACTTCATTTGTATTGATCAAACCTTGACGTGCAATGTAGAGATATTCCCTTAATTTCTGACGCTGTTGAGGTGTATTATCTGCTTCATCTTTGTTAAGTAATTTTTGAAGGTTTTCTAGCTTCATTTGAGCTCTTTCCCAGATTTGGAGGAAATTTTTCTCTTCTGTTGCTTGTTCGAGTACATTTTCTCCACCATCTGGCTCCGTGAAATTGATAATCTGCGGCTCTTCGATAACAGATAAAGCAATAGGCTGATCTAAGCTCATCGAAAGCAGATTTTTGTCACTTTTTCCATCATATTCCTAAAAGTCGATTTATCGTCATTTTTGGAACCATCACATTATGTTATTTAAAATTACTAAATCAAAATCGATTTTCAATTATTCGTTTTCATCATCAACAAAAACTCTTCATATCTCATTTATTAACAATCAAAAAATAATTAAACATTTATAAACATATTTATATAATATTAAACTATATAATTCCATATTATTTAATTTAATTCAATCATTAGATATCTTTAAAAATTCACTTTTCATGTCTCGTGAAAACCAAAAATGAAAAAAAAAATACCAAGATGTGTAATAAACAATACATAATATAAACACTTTATTAATGATTGTGGTCACTTCTCTTCGCGCAAAGCCAAGTGATCATTAATAATTAATGCTCTAGAATCGCAAATACCAATGCTCATAGTCTTATCAAATATCAATAACTCTTCAAATTCGTTTTGCAAGATTCCAGACATTACAACTGCATATAATCCTTTAAATAATTCGCATGTTCTTAATTCTGTAACTTTCGAACGAATTCCGCATGGGAAAAGAATATTATATGCATCATTTATCTGATTATGACCTTGACATAAGAATTCAGGTGAAGGATTTTTGATAATATTTCTTGAAAATCTTGCATATCTTTGCAATGGTGATGTAGGCGCTGAATCATCAACGTACATAGAAAATACAGCAGTTTGAGAATAATATCTGTAGATTGAATCAATATTATCTTGTAATGATTGAACGTATCCGCACAAAAACTCTTCGATTGGATCCTCTGCTGGATCAACAACCTTTGGCGTGTATGATTGATAAACTTCTTCCGCATTAAATTGATTTCCTGATGCAGATCCTCCGACTACATTAAGAGATGACATTGCATTCAAAGGAACTCCATCTACCCATATGTATGGAGAAGGATTCATTGGCCTTGGAATGACTTCTTCATATAAAGGAATTCCTGTAAATCTTGGATCATTATCATCAAAAACATATAAAATGTCGGTGGTGAATTGACGCGTATTCGTGAGTTTATTATTTGCAAATGATACTGCTTCTACCTTTGGAAAATATTTTTTAAGATCTTTTGCTAAAATTGTGTTAAGAAGTTGACAATTAGCAAAGCTAACTCTCCTTATCCGGTCTGTAATGTTATTTTGCAAGCAATACCTAGCTGCGAGAAATATTAAAAAATTTCCAACGAGGAAAAACCTTTCCTTGGTCTTGATTTTAGAAAAATCAACTAAGTCACCCTCTATGTAGTTGCCGAAATGTTTAAATTCCTGAAAAAGATTTTGTGCATTGGAACGCTGACATTGGCCAATAATTATAGGAGGATCTTGATCCGCGCCAGTAATATTCATGAATCTATTAAGTGCATCAATTGTTCTAGCTTGAATAATATTAACATCATCGAGATATAAATTTGTAAATTTAAAGTGATTTTGTAATTGAAGTTTTTCTTGGATCTGCCTCATTACAGTATTAATATCCATCTTGGAATATACGGCAATAAGGATTTCTTTATTGTTTCTATTCATTGATGAAAAAAAATTTTTTGGCACTTTTGTCCACTGAAATAAAAATGGAAAAAGTTTGGTTCCACCATGAATCGAACCTGGATTTAGGGATTCAGAGTCCCCAGTGATAGCCATTACACTATGGAACCTTTACATTCATTGAAATAAATATAGACTAATGATATGTAATATTGATATTTCAATCAAAATGCTAAAAATAGTTGATTTCATCAAAATTTGAAAGATGGGTCTTATTTATTGTATAATATGCAATCTGTTTAATTATTTAAAACCCTAATTTCACAAAAGATCAAGACAAAAATCTACAAATCTCTATAAATTTCCTAATATTTTGGATTTTTTCGATTTTTCTTTCCAAATTTTCAACTCAAATCATTATTATCTTAAGCTCTGATTATCTTCAATATCATATATCCTCAAACTCCTTTGAAATAAGATTATCGGAGTCTGAAAATTCTAAAGAATATTAAATAATATTATTTTAATCTGCAAAGACAAAGTCATATTTGCTCATAATAGCTGGTATGTACAAGATAGTCTGTTCTTCGTATTCAACATTATTGTGTATCTGAATGAATGGAAGTGCAAATGGTTCATGTTTGCTTTGGACTCTCAAAGCTGCTTTTTCAGGCAGCATAACCACGTACCACTTCTCGATTTCCTTCGCTGTTGTGATATGCGCTGGAAGATATGGATATAAATATTCTGTAAACTGAGGGCGATACCATGTTGCTACATGGTCACCAATATCGAATTCTCCATCAATTGCAAACTTCTTATTGAGAATTCTACGAATGGCCGTTTCATCATCTTCACCAACCTTGACTTTTCCGCCAGGCATTGAAGTTTTCTTTGTTTTGGTATTCCTGAGGAGTAATATGTTTGGAATATTATGTTCATGTACAAGGATAATACAACGAACTGATTTAACTGTTCCTTCGACCGAAAACTGTTCTTTTATCTTCTCCATACGGTCAACATGTGGCTTTTCTTCCTCTTCTTCGTCATTGTCTGGGGCACCAAAATGGTAGTTTTCGATTCTGTGCAACACAAAACTCATTTAGAAAGAAAGGTCACTTTTACAAAATTTTGCTTCTAAAAAATTCACTTATCAGCTGATTTGCTTATGATTTAGGCTGATCCACGTCGACCAATCATATCTCATTGAGCAATTTCTTCGAATGACTGACGTTTTACAACTATTCATGCTTATATTTGATACTTTTATTTCCAAATTCAAAAGTTTTTCAAGATAAAACTACAATTTTGAGCAATAATTTCTTTACAATATTTACACGCATGTGCAACTATTAGTTCACTTATTACACAAGTCCTTACTACAACAAAATTTTTTATTGAAGATTCGCATTTACATAACAATAAGTTTTTAAACTAATAGTATACGCTCTAGTATCTATATTCAAACATACCTTATCATTTCGATAAGTAATTTTTTTATATTTTCTATTAGATTTTCAAAATAGGTTGTGATTTCTATTGTAATATCATACATAATCAATAGTTTTTGTATAATGTATAGTTCTCTAAGACGAATTCTAATATAAAATTTGAATATATCTATAATATAAGAAATAGCTCATGTAGAGAATTCATTCTTTCATATTCTTAATATAGAAGACAATATTAAACAATTTATTGAAAATTCTTGTTAAATCTGAAATATCTCATCTTTGTGAGATAATAATACTAAGATCCTTTCACTACAGATTATTTACAGTATAGAGAATATAGTGAACAAGTTTCATGAATAGAATTAGATGAGAAAGAGTTGGAGGGGGAGATATAAATATTTTTGCCATGTAAAATAATTTACTTGTCATCTTTCATGTTTTGTCATTAGTCACTTTTCTGACGGTTTGGTCTGCCTTTTTTTTCGATGCACCACGAGAAGGTCATTCCACAGAAGAAGCTTGACTACTGCACAAAGCTCCATGGTCTCTTCCGCAAGTACAAGAAGATCTGCATTGTCACATCCATGAACGTTACAGCTACACAGCTCCTCAACATCCGTGCTGGTCTCGCTGGCTTCGCTGAGGTCCTCTTCGGCAAGAACTCCCTCATGCGCCGTGCCGTCGACCAGATGAAGGACGAGCTTCCAGGAATCATCGAGCTCGAGAAGCACCTCTACAATGGTGCTGGCCTCATCTTCACAAACGGCTCCTTCAAGGCTATCAA
>MRSU01011001.1:0-17620 GCA_008369845.1 Trichomonas gallinae
GACGATGAGAAACAAGCTGATGCCCAGAAAAGATTAGATAATTTACAAGCTAATGCAATATTCCAGAGTCTTTTAATCGATGATGACGAAAATTAATGTTGATGTGTTTGTTATATGAAATTATTGTGAAAAGAAATGTCACTCGACTACGGAATTGATTTTATCATCCGTTCTCTCAGCAAAATTCTTTTTCGTAGTACCGAAAAAGTCGATGGCATCTTATATCGCATGGAGTTGGAAAGCCCTGTTGCGAAATATTAATGACAATGATTTCCGAAAAAGAAATATAGCGCTTTATTTTTCTTTGATTTTAGTATTCTCTCTATATAACTGATTTTATAATTTCGAGAATTTCATATCTCAGCAGCGAAGCTCTAAAAGTTGTACTATATTGTATATTCTCGCCCCTTCAAAATGGTGTCGTTTTTTGGAAGAAAAATGAAGTCCCAAGACACTGTAGTATCTCAAGATTGGAAAGGGATATATACAGACATTCCAAGCAGAGATAGAGGAGAACTCTCGTGAACTTAATCATTCTATATACATCATTTTATAATATTATCTACGGAAGATGATAATAAAAATAGTTGTTTATAAAATAATATTTATCACATTTTGGCGCAAGTATGTACATATTTATATTCGTTATTAATGACAAAATTCCTCGCGACAAAGACGCTCATAATATCTTACAAAAGAGATAGGTGCAGTAGTGAATATATCTGTCGCGTAGAAATGTTCTGAATATTCAAAGAGATCTCGAAATTTAACGAAATATTTGACGTCAAAATCGGAGCAGATTTGCCTGTCAAATTTCATCATAGCATATTTATAACATTCTAATTAATATTTTAAGTTTTTTCAACGAATTCACTTCATTTTTTTAAAAAATGTTTTTTATCTTTTCTCATCTTTCGGCTTCGCACTACATCAATATTGACATTGGCGCTCAATTCATACGTGCAGCTAAAATATGGCCAACTGGAACTGCATCTATGGCTGTAAATCGCCAAGGTCAAACGATGACCCCAAATTCGATTAGTTTCAAGATTCCTGATATGACTGATGAGCATTTAAGCAAACAAAACATCTCGAATCTTCAAGTGAGAATTGGAAATCCTTCCCTTCAAAATCTAAAATACAAACCAAAGTCAGGATTCCCTTATGTCGGCTCAATAATTGGCCGCAATCACTCGGAATACTTCGATATCCCAACAATTGCTACAAGTTCAGAAATGTTATCACTTATTCTTCAAGATCTTCTCGATTCAAAAGATTTTCTAGGAAATGAAGGAGTTTCATTTACAATTCCTGGACATTACACATACAGGCAACGTGAAGCAATCATGCAATCGTTTTCTGCTACAGATTTAAATTTCATCGGATTAATTGATGATTTCCAAGCAAATATATATGGTTACGCGCATAAATTCCTGGATAGAATTGCACTTAATCAGTCAGTTTTATTCATTGACGTTGGAGCTTCTCATGTATCTGCATATCGTGTTCAATATTTCATGAACATGAGCGGCCTTCGCGCAAACTTAACGTCATATGAGACATCAGAAGAGACAGGCAGCTTCGCTTTCGCGAAAGCCATATCGAAATCCAAGAATATTCCATTTAGAAAAGCAATGAAACAAGTTCAAAACGGGAGAATTGATAAAGCAGACATAGAAAACGAACTAGAAGAGCTCAGTAGAATAGTTCTCATTGCCCTCAATAACGAGCACGTCGACAGCGTCCAGTTATTCGGTGGGGCTTCGAAACTGAAAATTGTTGAGGAAACAATCAATAACAGCTTAGAAAAATATACAATCAAACGCGAACTGTCGACAGTTGATGCTAACGCGTTAGGTGGAGCCTTGATCACCCAGGTTATTGCTGGAGGCATGGATTGGCCGATCGTTATAGACCAAAAACCGAGATTTTCGCTTTATGTTAAGTGCGGCGATGTTTCTCAAAAGTATTGCGAAAAAGGCGACAAATGCGTGCAATATATCAAGCTCGACAACGCGTACTGCGAAAGGATAACGATTGAAGCTGACAAAGACCATGTTTCTAAAGGCGTCGATCCATTGATCAATGAGTATTATTTGAAGAACATTTCTAGCTTCAAGAATGTGGCAGAAAAAATTAGCGGATTTTTGGAGATGCATACTTTAATACCTGAAATAAAAACAGTAGACTGGTGCCTATCTGATACTCTTGATTGCAAGAAGATCGAATTTGAAACTATAGCATTTGATAAAAAGAAATTTGAAAATTCGACAAATTTTGTCAAAGACATCATCAAGAGAGAGTCCAAACAGCGCAGAATCCTCAACTTGAAAGGACAAGTGAGAGAAAAAGTCGAAGAATTGCTATCTCTAGCGAAAGGTGACGCCGTTGAAGCAGCACAGAATATCGCTGAGAAGGCAAACAAAGTCGCAGATGAATGCGAAGATGTTGCTGAACTTGAGGATACAATCAAGCAACTAAGGGATAATATCTACGACTACAATAATATTTTTGGTAATAATATAGAATTATAAAAATACTTAGTGATATGAAATTATCATTTTTTCAACTTTATATGATAGAAACAGTTTCTATTTCTAATGCGTTGAAAACATGTCTAACTGCGTTTTTTAGATGTAACAATAGCATTTTCTGACTTTCTAACTCATATTGAAGACATAACAGATGTTTTAGAATGAATATAGTAAACAACATGATTTTTGACAATTTGACATCGTAAATATTCGAATGTCAAACATCAAATTTAAATGACGAAAATTGACAATCTGACAATGTAAAAATTATACTGTCAAATTTACATAAAGCAAAAAAATCATTGTTGGTATTTTTTTAAATATCAACTGACACATTAGTTGTTGAATACAACAATGATCCAGATCTTAAAGTACTACCAGATGTTCCAAATAAAGATCAAATTACTCATATTAAAATTAATGAAGGATATTTAGCAATACATTATTGTTTGTTTCAGGGCTATAATAATATAATTAATATAACACTCCCTGAGTCATTACAAACAATTAAAAATAATGCTATATGTCCAGTTAGTATTAAATATCTTTTCATTCCTAAAGGAGTCATTCATATTGAAGAAAATACATTTGATGACAATCAAAATTATGAGTATATCGATGTAGATAAAGAAAATCCAAAATTTTGTTCTGTTAATGGAATTTTATTTACAAAAGATATGAAGGCTATAGTATATTATCCGAGTAGTCTTAACCAAACTGAATATATCCTGCCTAGTTCTGTTACCACAATTTATTTTGGCGCATTAACACGATTTAGATATCTTCAGAAACTCATAATTCCCGATACAGTAGAGTTGTTTCCGAATGAATTTTGCTATTATTGTAGTAATGTGTTGAAAAATGTTATAATTTTGAGACGAAGAAACCAAAATAAGCCAAAATTCGGTACAAATAGTTTTCTTGGAAGTACATTGAAGGAGTCAAACATCACGTATATATACTCAGAGTTTATGGTGCCAACATGCAAAACTTCGCTTCCATCGCAATTTCAATTTTCTGTATTTGTTTTTATACTAATATAAGCATTATAAATAAACAATGTGCATGAGGATTAAACAAATACATGTTTAATCCTCTTAATTTTGAAATCTGAATTTGATTGAATATGAATTCATTTGTTCATACAATTTACACATTATGATGATTTTTTCTAGGTAAAGTGGAATTAATTCCTCTATTAAAAGATCAGAATATTTATATTTGATATATTTTTTTGCAATTCGTGTGCTTTGCATTTTTAAAAGTTTAATGAAATGATGTACATAGTTTCCTTTATTATATTATATCTTACAATTCTTAAATCGTAATTTAATTTTTAATTTGAAAAATTTTTTGAAAAATAGCGTGATGACGTGTTTCCAATGTAGTAAGGCTGACGTTAAACAAATAAACGTTTATTAAAAAAGACAAAATCATAAAAATCAGAAGAATTATTCTTCTGGCTGTGGTTCTGGTTCAGGTGCTTCACCTTCATCAACTGCTTCTTCCTCGTTCATTTCCTCATCTTCAGGTGCGTTGCCGTCAATATACGGAACTTCCGGCTCTGGAGATTTGTATATTAAAAAGAATAAGCAGCCTACAGAAAAGTAAGCACATTTTCTAATTTCATGCCCAACCAAGGCACCGAACGACTGACCAACTATAACATGCCATGATGGTTCATTTTTTAAATCGAATTCTTTTTTCATAAATTCTGCGACTGAATCTTCGTCTTTAAAATTGTGTAGTGCATACATAGCACAATCTATGCATTCCTGGAGAAGCCAATCTTCCATATCATGCTCTATAATCTTGGCGACTCCTAAGGTCATAATAACGGACTTTATGACGATTATTTTTTCAATATAGATTACTTTTTATTGCATATATGGATTCTATTCATTTTTATTTTCACTTTTTGCATTATAATTACCTCAATACAAAGCAATATAAAATACAATTTTCCAAAACATCAATAATATCACTTGATACTAAGAATACAGTCATTATACATTCAACAAAACCAAAATCATTATATAATTATGCTCATTGATTGTAATATGTTCATTGAGAATCCTTATTAATAAATTCTAAATATAAGAGTAAGTATATATGCATATACGAGTTAGTAGGATAAAATATATAATTAAGAATGCCAATATATAGATAAGATTACCTCAGGGAAAAAAAAAAAATGATTTCGACTCTAACGAAAAGTGACGCGATTAAAAGTGACAGATTTTAAAAATGAGTTCGAGTAAGAAATCGGCAAAGAAATCGAGTAGCAATGCGGAAGATAACAAAAATGATGACATAGTCAGCGATTTTTCTAAATATATGATAGTAACAGCTGATCCAATTTCGGAATTATTATCGAATAGCGTAATTTCTAAATTAAATGACCTACCGACAAATATTTCGATATATAGAACAGACATGTTAGACGAATTTGCAATAAATATGATTTTCACGTTATATGAAGACGAAGAAATACGAAAAGAAGTTTATTCTATTGCATATTTACCGAACACAAGTAATACAATTTTCATAGAAACAGAAAATCCAGAAACTGTTACTGCAATAAATAAGTCATTAAAATTATCAAAAATTGAAATCGATGAATTTATTCCTAAATTTATAAATTTCAACTTGTACAGATTCTATTCCCCAAATAAAACATTTCTATCCAGAGTTAATGTTGAACCATTCAAAGATGAGCCTTGCCAAATATTAGATATCAATTATAAGAAGAAAAAGGCAATAGTTCGTCTTTGGTCGAAACTAGTGAAGAATACAGCAGCGCCTTTGGATGAATTTACTGTAACTGATTCGGAAGCATTTAACACAACGCAAAAAGTTTATGTTTCATTTGATAAAACCAAATATTCAAGCAGTGGATATACATTTAAAGGAAATACGTTCATCGGAGAGTTCCTATTAACAAAAATAGAGCTTCGCAATCTTCTTTTATGGAATTCTAATCTTAAAGTGGACGAAAAGGCCAGATTCGATGAGCCAATACCAGGCTTGAGCATAGAGACAAAGAAGAGTACTCAGCAATTCATCCAGCTCGAAGATTTCGAACCAAATGAATATGAAGCTGTTTTTACAGTAAATAAGCCGAGATTCATTTTCTCATTCAAATCAGAGGAAGAATATATATCATCTCCATACATTTACCAGTTTGTTTATTATAATAAGGAAGACTTTGGCGTGATTATTCAAGCCGATTTAGACAAAATCATTATTCATACAACAGAAAATAAATACGTGGAACTTCCATTCAACGCCAAACTTAGACCAGCGAATGAGGAAGGCAATTGTAGAGATTCGCAGAATAAAAGAATCTTTATCAATGATGTTGTCAAGATTATTGAAGGAGAGTATGAAGGATGTGATGGATATATTATGCATGCAAAGAAAAAGCTTATTTTTGTCAATATATACAAAGAAGACAAATCAATATTATACTGCATCGAAAGTTCTAAGACGAAACTGATTGAAGATGACGAGGGTATTGTAGATGTACCTCAATAATGTGATCTGAAAGGTTTTAATTTGATTTCTATTTTTTTGAAATAAATATTAATGTTTTCATGCCAATTCTATGCATGTTTTAAATCATTTAAACGTAGCAACAAAATTTCATATTGATTTACTTGTTTTTTGTAAATTAATAAAAAAATTTATTAATATATCAAAACTTATTTGTTTGATATTGGAAAAAATAGCCGTAGATTTATAAGGACCAGGAAATTTTGTAATATTTGTTTAATCTAAATTATTATTCTAAAATAATGCTATGCTTACTGATCAACAACCTTTGTTGTCTGAAGGCCAGCAAAAGAAGCAACATTCTTGTAAGAAGCGATTGTGATCATCTTCTCAGCATCTTCCTCATCAGCCTTGCGCTCGAAAACAACGCGGATACGGGCTGGTGGGCAGTTCTTGCCGTGGATCCAGATACGAGAGTTAAGCTCTGGATCGATCTTGACGACATCTGTGTGCATCATCTTCTGGCCGGCGGCTGTGATAACCTTGATAGCCTTTTCAGCACGGAATTTGCGGCGTGTGTCATGGACGGCCTTCTGGAGGTGGATTGTTGTTTCAAGCTTGGCTGGGGCAAGTTCTTTTGGCATAGGGTAAAAAAGAAAGGGCCAAACCTCTGAAATTGTGTTGAAAATAATCGTATTGTAATGTAAAATTTTGGCAGATTTATATTTTTCATTTTTATACCCAGAAATCATCATTATTTCTAATAATAAATCTAATTAACTTGAAAAATCCAAAATCTATTTTTAATATTTTTTGACATTTTTATAAATTTGCAAATTTTGCGTTTTTCTCAATGAATTGAACTCTAGGTTGATATCTGACTGTAATTTCATTACTTCTACATTTCATGTAATGCCACTAAATCATATTATGCTAGAAAAATCTGTAGTTATCTTCATCTATAATTAAATCAAATAAAATAAAGTTATTCGGTTGCTTACGTTAATAAGGATACGATCATATAGGTTCAACATCATAAACTAATCATAGTTGTTATCGAAATTATTAAATTCGTTATTTTGAATATATTTGGACAAAAAAAAACTGTTTTAACCCCAAAATGATTGAACAAATGTGTAATATAGCTATTAATGATATGAAAACAACTCCAGTTATCTATAATTAAACCAGAAAATTTTGTTTGTCTTGCAATTTATTGCACGAACCATTATTATTACGACTGTTGCTGTTAATAATAGTATTTCTAAAAAATATGTGAATAAGATCAGATTCTATTCGTTAATGTTGAGAAAATAGATTAAATTAACTGAAAGAAAATATTTTTATTAAACAAATGGTTAATATTTTGTATTTGTAGTTTAAGGGGCATCTGAAGGGCTTTCTTCACTGTTATCTTCTTCGGAGTGATGATGGTGGCTGTGCTGAGCATTGTGACGTGCTGACCAGATAGAAATAAAGACAATATAGACAACAAAAACAGCAAGGATCCCAATGGATACATAAATCATGGTCTTCAAAACGTCAGATTCGTCTGCACCCTTCTGAACCTTGCCTTCAACGGCCGCTGCCTTCTTTTCCTTTGTCCTTGGGGGCTCTGTTGGTTCACGATATGTGTTTTTCGCTTGAACATTAGCTGTAGCATAAAATGCAATATCAATTGTTGGCATATTAAATGACATAGTATTGCTGAGTGATTGAACGCTACCTTTAGATGTGAATACATCAATTACACTATTAACAATCATTATTGAACCGTCATACCAAGTTTCTAACAGAGGAGCATGACCTTTATTCTTTTGCAATACGCATGACATTAAACTAATAAAATTGCCCTTACCCGAGGATATAACTATGCCGTAATCTTTAATTTCATTATTATAAATATTAGTCTTGCCAATCCTAGCGTTCTTGCTATCCTTGATAAATATTATTGCGCATGGCGAGTAGTTTTCCTGGAAGTTGCAAAAATTAATTAAGAATGATTTCTTAGCATATCCAACAAACAGATTACCATAGGAATAGCCTTCATTGCCATTATCAGCATTGCTATTTGTCAAGTTCATGAAAGAAATTGTTGGTGCACCGGCAATATGAATGTTTCTGTTTCCATTTTGGCACTGGTAGGCTGAAAGATAGCTTATTGTTGGTGCTGGCATACTAATATAGGTTACGGCTCCAGTCTTCCAATTTCCACATCTGCATCTATAAGCGGCGTTTTTGTAAATTTTTAAATTATAGTTGCCTTCAGCTGAAATAGCACCAGCTTTAAGACCCGTACAGCTATCGAAAAAGTTACTCGTAATGTTTACAGAGAAAGCGAAATTACCTATGATTTCAACAGCGGTCTTTGAATTAGCATTACCAATATGCCGGAATGTGCAGTCAGTGATAAGAATGCCGTCTTTTTGATTAGTTACATCAACATTAACTGGTTGAGTTTGCGGGCCAGAATAGGTTATGTTTGTTAAGAATATGCCGAATAACACTAACATACTTGAAAAAATATTGGTTTTGAATATGAAAATTTTTATAATTTATAAAATTGTTTAGTTTGATATGTATATTTAAATATAAAATGTTGGAAATTTCTATTGATCAGAAAATATGATGCAAAAGTGAGTCATAATTTCTGTAGGCCGATAAAAATAAACAATTAAAATCGCCAATCTTAGATATTTTGGATTATTACATGAAATGCATATTATTTATCGCAATTGTTTTAAATTATTTCAAATGGAGTCATATTGAACCTCATTTGATATCATTGCTGTATATTAATAATGCATCATAATCGAAATAAATATTAATTTTTCTGATGAAACGAAAAATCGCGAAAAACTTTATTAATATGTGAAATTATGATAAATAGTTCTCGAGATAAAAATAAATTGAAAATGATCAAAAGTATCCACAATTTATTTTCCAAAAGACGAATTGGTCATAGTGTATAGTATTGTAATATTAATCGATTTTTCTGGTTTGAAAATAATTTAATCAAAAGGAAGTCGAAAAATTCAATGCACTCTCTCAAAAATTCATGACTCATTTTTCTCACTGTAAACAGTAATGATATATGTAATGGATCAGTTTTACACAGTTTTGGTAAATATCAAAGTATGATGCAGAAACACGTCATACTTTTCAAAACAAATGAATTGAAAGGACTCAAAACATTAATTTTTATTTTTTCCCATGACAATGATGTTCTTCATGAGTTTTGCTAAGGCGGCTACATACATTGGCAAGCAAGATAATGCAATCGAGCTCCCATCGACATCAGACATCTTAATTGAAGATTGCTACTTCGAAAAAATTGGTGGTTATTACTCAGCAACTTCACCAGTCCATTTGAAAGGAGGATCTGGATCAATGAAGGTTCAAATCTTAACAACATTCTTTCAAGACACACGTGCTAGATTCGGTGGCACCTTCCATCTTGAAACAGCTGCCAAAATTGAGATCAAAAAGACAGGTTCATACATGACCCAGTCTGCTGAGTTCGGTTGGACAGCCGCTTGCGGTCAGCTTAATGCTCAGGGCGGAAACATTGCAGTTCTTTCAATGAATTCATTTGTCAAAGGCATTGGTGGCACATATAACCTCGAGTTAGACGGCAATGCTCAGCTTGATCATATTAACAGTTCTCAGTGCAAGGCTGATAATGGCTATCATTCTGGTGGATATGGTAACATTTACTTCGGATCCAAAGCAAGTAGCGTTGCTAAAATCGAATATTCTACATTGCACAAAGATGAATCCACCAAGAGTAACCTATATTTTTGGAAGACTGCTGCACCAAGAGTCTACAGATGCAACTTCCTCGAAAATATTAACGGAGGCTATGGTATGGTTATGGTTGATTATTGCAAAGGAGCGTTAAATCTTCAAGAAACAGTTTTCCAGAAGAACAATCATAAAGGCCACGAAATTGTTTTCGGCTGGGGCTCACCAGTTAATATCAATAACTGCGTATTAGATAGCAACAACTTCGGTGGCACAATTCCACAGAAGAACTATAAAATTATTTCTACACAACCAATAAGAATGGAATTATATGCAACAAGAGACATTGTTGCTGCTGTCACACCAGTTCCACAGCGCACAGCTGTCCCAGATGCTCCAAAAGGCGACAATGATTTAACGAATCACACAGGTTCTGATAATGACGGCGATTTCAGCAGCGGTGGGGATTCAACAGGCGATGATTCAGAAGATCCAGATAAGAAGGCAGCAGCTCTTAGCAAAGAATCAAATAAGAATGGATCCAAGCCAGTCAACCAGAAGGTTCTCATTGCCGTCATCGTTGTTTTAGCCATCGCTGTCATTATTATCGCAGCCATTTTCACAAAGCTTTATCATCAGAAGCATATGGATGAAGAATATTCATATTCTGAGAATCAAGCTGCTGAAAATGAACAGCCAGAAGAAACACAAGAAAACGCTTAAGCTTTTTCATTTCTTTATATTTGTTTTGTATTGTAAATATAGATTTTCTTACAATTTTCATTATCTCTACCTAAAACCAATTCAAATGTAACATAAGAGATCAAAGTATTATTGTACATATGATAAAACTTTGTTTAATTCAAAAAAAATATATGAAATCTTGAAGTCGATAAACAACCAGAGAAAATATGATTCATTTTTCAAAATTGAATACAGTTTATATACTTACATTGTCTTTCTTTAATGATTTGTAAAAATAAAAAAAATATAATCTAAAGGTGCAGTGAATAATAAGATATATTATTTATAAACTTTAATTTGTAATTACTGATAACATTCGCTAAATCATTTTGTTAAATTTCAATATTTTTTGTATTTTTTTTTTGTAAATGTGTATAAACTTAGAGACTCTTCTGGTGGAATGCCAAGCGTTCCTCCTTGGTCAATGCTCTGCATGTAATAAGGGACTTACCGCCAATAATACGTCCATTAAGTCCATTAAGAGCTCTTACTGCAGACTCATGGTCAGCCATGTTGCAAAAACCGGCATTCTTTTCCATGATAATGCGAGCAGAGATAACTGGGCCAAAATCTACGAATAATGTGACAAGATCAGCCAAAGAGCGGATATTGTCTGGGAGATTTCTAATGAAAATATTGGTAAAGACATCGTTCATTCCATTCTTTCTGTTGACGAATTGTGGCTTGTTAGGATTCTCCTTCTTCACATAGGTTTCAATAGAAATCGGCTTGCCGTTGATAGTAGCATCGGCAAGTTCTTGACGTGCACGGTCAGCATCCATCGGATTCTTGAATTGAATATATGCAAATCCTCTGTTCTTTCCATATTGCATTGGAACTTTGCAAGAGATAACTTCACCAAAGTTAGAGAACAACTCATGAAGCTGTGATGCTTCAATATTTTCATCAAGTCCTTTAATGCAGATGTTACCAAGTCCAGAATGAATAATGCGCATGTATTCGATCGATGCATAAGTGATGATGATTGGTTCACCATTGAGCTTTGTGTAGTTGTAATTCGAGACAGCGCGAATGGCACTGTCTTTATTATCGAATTGGATGAATGCGAAATTTCCATTTGGACGGCGCTTGGAGGAGACATTTAATACATTACCGCAATCCTGGAAAAAGGAGCGAAGAAAGTCATCCGTCGCGTTCGTTGGTAAATTAGAAACGTGAATGAGACTATCGTTTGCTGATAACATTTGGGAAATCGGTTTTTTGTAAACTTAAAAGTGTCATAAGACGATATGTAAAGTATCCGATTCTAAGATTTTTTATTTTGATTAAATATTTGAGATTTTTATAATATAATATTTCCATTTTTACAGTTAAATTTACTTTTTCCATAAAATTCGTTTAAAAAATAAATTTAACGCTATATATGATACAATGATTAATTAATTTTATTCTCAATAAAATAAATTATTTTTTTCTCCAAAATTTGACAGCTCAATTTTTTATTTTGCTTTTTTTAGCCTAATTTATACGAATTCATTCAAAAATACCATATGATATTAAATCTAAAAGTCATAATCTTACTATACTATTAGGAAAAACTCGCTACTTTCATTAATCATGAAAATAATATTATCGAATTTAGAATCTCATTTGGAATAAATAGGATTGATGCACTAGTTATTTGGAGCCTTAATTTGCTGAAATCAAGCATAATATTTTATCATAATATTTATTGTCGAAAATAAAACAAAATTCTGATACTGTGGACTTTAATGTCAACTATATTGTTTAAATCTGACTTTACTAGAGATAACAGGCCCGTACTAATGTTGTTTGAATCAAATATCGTATTTTGAAACTCTAAACTTAATAATTCGATAAACCTCTTCTAGTGAAATATAGATTTAGATTTAAAATAGACTTAACGCTTATATTTTTCTTGAAATTGGAAATGTTGATATATAAGTGAATATAGTGAATGATTGATTTGGGTTTGTTAATAAGATTACAGAGATGCTTTATCAATGACAAAACATTAAAAAAAATTTATACACAATAATAATGATTCGTTAATTCCTTAGCAGAGAGGCCTCTGTATTGAGGACTGATTGATGGATTGAAAACAATCGAAACTTGCTTGTCTTCAGTCTTGATAATGCAAAAATATGATTGTCCGTCAATATTGTACTCGCCAATCTCTAATTTCACGTCCTGCCGTGGAGCATTACGGTAGATGAATGAAAATCCGAAATATTGAGCAACAGGGAAGATGCTTGGAATTGATCCATCATTATCAATTAGATTCTTTTGGAACAAGTCTGAGTATGCCTTAAATGCCTGTTCAGCAGTTGTATAGCCTTTGTATTTCAAGAAGCACAAAAACAGGGAGCCTTGTAGCAAATCCATATCCTGAATGTCAGGTCTTTCCATATAAATAGGAGTAGAAGGTAATGGTTTGGAACATTCTGTGTAAATGAATATCGTTATTCCTGGGGAAATCTTTTGCAAATTTACATTTGGATTTAATTCGTAAAGATCTTCTGCAGTATTTCCTGTAATTTTCTCGATTTGTACGAGATTATCGCCGACTTTTGATGTGTAGTATGAAATACAGCGCTCAGATATCGAGTATTTCAAGAGTAACAAGAAAAACATCTTTTTTGAAAAAAGGTGTCAATAATTTTCAATAAATTTATCTCAAAATTATATTAAACCAGTTATACAATAAAAATATTTTATGTTCATGATTTTTTAATAAAAATATTTTGAATTGTTCACAAATTATTGATAAGTTTACAAAATAAAGCTATCAAACTTTTTTGCTCAAAAATGCTAAAATATATAACATCTATTAAAACTATTATAAATAAGGTGATGCCACTTTTGTCACAGACCCAACATCAACTTTGACGATAGACATTTGACATCTGTCGTGTAAATGATTAGTATTTTGATATTTGTCATGTAAATATAGCATCATCGTACGGAATATATTATCATGTTTCCTTTAGAAATAAATATCAGTGAGATCTAAGAAATATACCATATTGATATGGGCTGTTGATTCAAAAATTTTGGTGATTTCTGGTTCTCAACTCGCAGCTTTGCTTCTGATAGAAAATATTCATAGTCGTTTTACAATCAATGCCAATATACTATATAATACTCACTTCTTAAATTTCACAAGAAAATTCAGTATCTTTCGGATGAATGGAAATTAATTTCATTATAAAAATGACTTTTTAAGCATTCTTTCATGGGAGCTTTGTACTAATTAGTGATGCGATGAAAGTGAGAATAAAAACGCTATATAGATATCATTTATTTTTTTTTATATTTTTACATGTCAAAAAAGTATTGTTCAAAAATCTGATTTTGAAAATATGTTTTATTTATGTTTTCATGTGATTTGGCAACAAAAATAAATTAACCTTTCGATTATTGAAAAATCTTGCAAATTGAGAGTAAAAAATGAACAAAAAAAATTATTACATTAGAAGTGATGCAATGTTTGTAGTGATTTATTTTCTTCAAGGTTAAGAAATTGATTGTTCGTTCTTCTTCACAAAAATTTGATGTAGTAAATTTTTTTCTATTTCAATTTTCAAAAATGCTGTTTTCTTTTCTTCTTTTCTTTTCTTCGTGTCATGGCATTACGTGTCTGCATGATTTCTACCAACACAAAGTACTACGTGAAATAACAGAGCCAATTCGAAGAGTTGAAGAGACTGTTGATGATACAACAGAAAGACAACCAATAAGAATCGATTTTAACATGGATTCTATTGATGATGCATCAAAAGACAGCCAACAGTGCACATCAGCAACCGGTACCTGCACATCTGATGATATTTTAGATGATACGAAACGAGCTACAATCAAAAACACGTTCTATACTGTTCGTGATTTCCTACAAAACAATATAAATATCACAAGAAGGTCAACTGACACTTATGATCTCACGATTTCTGTTTATGCACGCCCATTTGGATCATCATCCACTGGACTTGCTTATGCTTCATCGCTAGAATACAATGGCGTCGGTGGAAGGCCATCAGTAGGACAGATTGTCGTCAACCCAGCAAAACTTCCATCATCTGCTCAAACATTCGACTCTGGAGAGAGACAATTCATTATTACAGTCCTGCACGAGTTGAATCACGTGTTATCATTCAGCTCTTCACTTTTCGGAAGATGGCAGACAAATGTTTCTTCTGCAGTACACTATACAGACGGATATGGCAGCGAAATAACTGCAGCAGAGTTCAGCAGCTACAGTGGAGGTTTGATTTCACACGAATACCTTAGGACTCCGCATTTACTCAACTACGTGAACGAAAGATTTCACATTCACAATGAAACATTAAAAACTCTTGGCCTCGAAATAGAAGATGGTGGCGGCTCAGGAACAGCTGGTTCCCATCCGAATGAGCGCCTCTTCTTCACTGACTTGATGCAAGGCAGAACATACGGACCTGGCTGGATCAGCCCTATTTTCTACAATACTTTGTTGGACACAGGATGGTACACTCCTTCAACAGAAGTCATCGAAGACTTGGTTTATTTGGATGATTCTCTCAACGCAAAAATCACACTGACTGAAGATGTTCTTCTCCAGCCACCGAGGAAATCCTTCCCACCAGCATACTTATGCACATCTGCTGCCCTCCAAGCCTGCTTCTATGACTATTCATACACAGGAGTATGTTCGTTAATGTCATCGAGCGAGGGCGATTATGATGGCCATGAAGATTGGTACAATCCATATAGTTCGTCTAATGTCGGATCGGACAATCTCCTCGATTACACACCTCTCGTTTTGCCGTGGTACAGCTGCAGAACGAATGGATCTGCCGGTTTGGGAACGATTCAAGCGTACGAGAGTGGATACGATTACACGAAATACGGCGAAACATTCTCCGCAAACTCAACGTGTGCACTAAGCACATTAAGCTCTGGAATTACAGGTGGACTCATAGCACAGCCAAGATGCTACGAGGCATGGTGTGGATCAGATAACAAAGTTAGACTCGTTGTCAATGATGAAGAATTTTACTGCAAATATGATGGACAGTCTGCTTCTTTCTCCAACTTTGCTGGTTATGTTACTTGTCCACCAGCCGGATCTGTCTGCGCAAATAGGCCAAAGAAGGAAGTGTTTGGTGTCACATCAATCATGCCTGATCGTGGACCAATTGACGGACAAAATTTAGTTGGAATTACAGGAAATGGTTACAGCAAATACAATCAGTCTGATGTCACAATCACATTGGGAACAGTTCCATGCAGAATAAAGATCTACAAGGACAATTATATAGTCTGCAGACTAGATCAGCCAGACACTGCAACACAAACTACTTTGAAGAAGAAATCATTCAGTATTACTTCAGCTGCCTCATCACAGAATCCTTATCGTGCATTAGTTGCCAATGTTACAACATTGGGAGTGACAACATTACCTGATATGTACGTTTACGTTAACAGAAAGTATGAATCTTGATTTTGTTTTAATAAAAATAAATCAATTTATATTAAACAGTTATCTAAGTCATCACTGCAAAAAAAATAGAAGAAGCATGACAATTTCATAATGATCAAATTTTAAAGCCCACATGAAAGCTGTTTCCTTTTTTATGTTTTTTTGGGTAAAAATTTTTCCAAGTATTATGAGAAGGAAGTTGACAAAATGATGCATTTGTCAAAGCTGTTTTGTTGCATTGAACATATGCATTAACATCTAATTTATAAATTCCATGAAGGAATTCGATAACTTGATCATGATTTGAAGCATAAATCATTGCTGTATTATTGCTCCATTTAAATTATTACAGGAACTGAGCGAAGAAGTTTTAAGAGGCAAAAATGGCATAGAAATGAAATGTTGTTAGCTAAATGTTACTATTATATAGAATAGGTCTTGATATTGATTAGAATGGTTTTCTGCTATGTAAAGTAACTTTACAAAAATTGACAGATTTTTTGCTGAATGAGCAGAAATTCGGAAAGAGTAGACCAAGCTTATCAAATATGCAAATATAAAGACGTTGTAGACAAATACAATAGCATTGCTGAAAATCTCAACAACGCATCTAAATTATCTTTTTCTGTTTCAGAATCAGATAATCAAGAATTTTTTGGTGACTTTGAAGCTAGCCTCGAAAATATGCATCATCCAAATTATGAAACGAGAGAAATTTCATCGTTACTTTGTTTATGTCTTTTATACGAAGATTTAATCAACGACCGTAGCAGTATAAAGGATGAAAAGCTAATTGATGGCGCTGTAACACCCGAACTCGATAAAAGTATCATGAAATATTCAAGATATGTAAACGAATTGAAAAATAATAAAAGTACATTACTCAATTTAGATAAAACAAAGCTTCAAAACAAAATATTCGACCTCAATGAGAATATTCGCGTATTACAGAAGAAACTGGATGAAACAGCTCACTTTTTCGAATAATGTTAGATTTATGTAATACGAATAGAACCATAGGTGTAATATTAAAATTACTAGAACTTTCACATGAAATTTTTAGCTTTATTGATATAGAAATTTGAAAGCTCTTTATTTACGCATGAATTCGTCAAAGAAATTAACCACTTGTTTCAATACTGCTGTTGTTTCTTCAATTTGTATGCATATCCATAGAAATTCAAAATATCATTCTATTGTTATTATAAAATATAAATTTAAATTGAAAATAACCGTAGTCCAGAACATGGTGTTTTTTATTTAATATATATGTCTTGTAATGTTATGTTTTTTGATTAAATTTAAAAAAAAAAAAACTTTGATCTTTCTCTATGTGTTTTATAACTATACATATGATCGCCGTGTTGTGGCTGTGTGTGCTTGTAAGTTCATTCTTAATTATACAGGAATAGTCCTCTTTTTCAATTGTAAAGTGTCAAGCGTCAGAATTTATAGATTTTTGACGATTGTAAGGTGTTAAATGTCAGAATGGTCGAGAGGATTATCAGATATTTGCATGATGCAATTATGGAAGTAGTGTATCTTTATTGTGCGGTGCAACAATCACATACTAAAAAGCAGGATGCTAAAAAGTCGTTTTTAAGGGACAGTTCTAACCGTTTTGTAAACTATCAATTGATTCTATGAGGTTATCAAATTTGTC